>AYLM01000699.1:0-14684 GCA_001625345.1 Cairneyella variabilis
ACATGCGGCCATCTTGTGAGATTGTGGGGAAGTGAGGGGCGGAGGACACCGCGCTTCCTCCTGGCCAGCTACCGACTCTATGGCCGTTGTGTTCATGGGATCATCCCATTGACAATCCCTTTTCTTGGACGGTAGGCCAAAAGGCAAGTGAGAAATACAAGGTGGGATATATATGACTTCAATTCCCCTTCTCTGCAGTCTTTCAGTGTTGCCATCCTCTGCATCTCACTCTTCCTCTTGCTCAAGGTCTCTCTACTGTCCTACTTGAGTTCCATTGCAGAGTGCCAATTCCACACTTAGCTCTTTCTGAAAGTACAGTTCTATAAGAGAAAGCAAACATGTCAACAAGACCCCTCCATGTCGCCATAGTCGGCGCCGGCCTCGGTGGCCTCGCAGCTGCAATCAGCATCGCGCAAGCGGGCACCAGGTTACTATCCTTGAGCAAGCTGCTGAACTGGGCGAGGTATGTACTTTTCTCCCCATTCTCCATTCTCTTCTCCTTCCCCTTTCTCCTCTCCTCTCCCAACTCCAAACCACCACCACCGCCAAATTCCCACATCATCGCTGACGAGGTGTTTTCAGGTCGGAGCAGGAATCCAAATCCCGCCTAACTCCTCACGAATTCTACAAGCATGGGGCATACTGGACAAGGTTGAGGCCTTGTCTGTTCGTCCGCATAATTTCATCCTCCGCTCATACAACAACGGCAACGTGCTGTCGACGCAGAATACGTTGCCGTATACACTGGATACTTTTTCCGCGCCTTACCTGCACATCCACCGCGCAGACTACCATCGCGTGCTCGTAGACGAAGCGAAGAGACTTGGTATTGAGATACGGTTGGGTGCTCGCGTCACTAGCGTCGACTTCTCTACACCCGCTGTCTTGCTTGCCGGCGGTTCACAATTTGCAGCAGACCTTATAATCGGCGCCGACGGCCTCAAATCCGCATGTCGAGAAGCCCTCCTCGGCCACCCCGACCCCCCACGCCTAACCGGCGACCTCGCATACCGGATCATCGTCCCCGCATCCTCTATGCGCGCAAACCCCACTCTCCTCCCCTTAATCGAAAAACCAGATATCAACTATTGGCTAGGACCAGACTCGCATGCTGTGGGTTACCTGTTGAAGGGTGGAGATCTGTATAATATTGTGCTCGCATGTCCGGATAATTTGCCGGAGATGGTGCATACGCAACAAGCGGATTTGGAGGAGATGATGGAGTTGTTTAGTGATTGGGATGAACGGTTGAGGGAGACGTTGAGTTTGGTGAAGGAGACGAGTAAATGGAGACTTAGGAATTCGGAGGAGTTGGATCAGTGGGTACATCCAAGTGGGAAGTTTGTGTTGTTGGGGGATGCGTGTCATGCTACGCTACCTTATCTGTTCGTACCCCTTTCTCTCATCCTTTCCCACCGCAAACCGAAAACTAACTTCGTAAACAGAGCTTCAGGCGCAGCAATGGCCCTCGAAGACGGCTACTGCTTAGGCCTCCTCCTCTCCGGCATCACACCCACCTTCCCTCCCCAAAATACCACCCTTTCCCAATCTACCAAACATCAGATACACGATATATTAACAATCTTCGAATCCCTCCGCAAATCGCGCACCACGCGCATCGTCAAACAATCTTCCCACTACAGACACATATTCCACATACATGATGGACCGCGGCAGATGGAGAGAGATAGACAGTTGAAGGTGTATCAGGAAGCACCGTTCGAGGGGTATCCTAATAAGTGGCGGGATCCTGGGTTCCAGAAATGGCTCTGGGGCTATGATACGAAGGAGGAAGTCGAGGGAGCTTGGGTTAAGTATAAAGGTGGTAGATTCCCGGGGACGGCGGGAGGGATGGGTTTGCAGGAAGAGGTGGGGAGTAAGCAACAGGATAAGGAAGTCGTACTGCGACTGCTGGGCGTTGAGGGCACGGTGAGTGCTCGACTTTGAGTGATTTGTGGGTTGATGATGGGTTGTGGCAAGGAGTTGTGGAGTCTAGCACAAATTTCTAAGCGAAGAATATGTTGACTAACTACTCAAGATCGAGATTGAGAATGCATATCCGGTGAAGCTTCTTTACCCCTTTCTTTCCTCGCTTACGTCTTTGCTACCATGTGTCAAAATCTCCCAGAAAGGCAAAATGCCCCCGATCGCCAGTGCGACTCCATTCGTTCTTCTATCCAATCACCACTGGGGACTTTGCATCTCGGCTCTACCTCAACGAGTCAAATTCTTCTGTCAGCCCCGCCAAAGTTCCACAGGCTGTGCTCCAGGAGGGGTAAAACGTTCCGCGCGCTAGTGGCGCCCGGGGAATTTACGAAGTATATCAAAGCTCAGGTATCCTGATACAGGAATGTGTTCCGCATGTATGTTTTCGTTTCCTATTACTTCTGAATTTCTTTTTCATGGTCTGATGCCGCTTCCGGACCGCAAAGTTGCGCAGCGGAAAGCCTGCACAACATGCCGTGCACGGCATCTCAAATGCTCGCTCGCTTCTGACCCAGAGGTTCCGTGTCGAGCGTGTAGGGTAGCGAAAAGGGAATGTAAGCTTGAACAAGAGACGAGATGGGTATGGAGGTACGAGCACGGTCCTAGCACCAAGGACAAGGAGAGAAAAGGAAGAGGGAGTTTGAGGTGGAATAAAGATCAACATTGGATCGACATCCAGCCAAGCGAGGGACGTGAAGCAAGTTGGGAGTTTGTTGATGGTCTGGATGAGGTCGAACTTCTAGACGGAGTACAAGACCAGGGCGCTGATTATGCGAGTAGCGGTACTGACGAGGATGCAGCGCGCAACACAAGCGGAGGCTCAAGTGGAGGACAGCTGGTCTTACACACCGAAAATACCGACTACCACACTCGGGTCTCTCCTCAAATTCCAGGTACAGCATTCAAAGCCAGCTTTGAAACCGAGCATCCATCCACGCACATACCTACCTCGTCCTCGTCTCCTCGACTCGCCCAAACACAGCCTATCCTCGCGACCCCTTCCAGCGGACTCTGGCCTCTACAAAACTCAGATGAGATTACGCTTTTTCGGCACTACGTCAATGATCTCTGTCAATGGGCAAGATTTTCAATACCTCCTAGTCACTATATGTCACTAACTATTCTCGCAGTTCGACTACCTGGATACCCACCGGCACTTCCAAACTCTCGTCCTACCCACCGCATCCACATCTCCCACCCTCCTAAACGCTATCTTCGCTGTCTCAGCTCGTCACCTCTACCTAAACGGAAGATTTGACCGTTGGGGAGCAGACATGTATCAGCAGCGCTGTCTCGATACTCTGATCCCCATGTTGAACATGCAGAGGAATGGAGAGTTGGAGGGCGCAACGGCTGTGGTGGTTTACGCTGCGACTATTATCTTGAGATTGTTGGATGAGATGACGGAGGATGATCCAGTGACGAGGGTGAATGGACATGTTTTGAGTACGAAGATCTTGACTCGTTCGCCAGCGGAGAATGACCACGTTGGTTCACGAGGGATGGGAAGTGATCAAAGTCTACGAATCGCAGCCCTCCGTATCGCTCTTCGCCAGGAGATCTTCATCTCCTTTATGATGCGGCGTCCTGTCTTACCGCTTCTTCCATACTGCGATATCGAACGAGAGCTCACTGAAGCAAGCGATGAAATGTGGGCTTGGAGAATGGTGGGAATGGCTGCTGAATGTTTGGACTTTTGTTATGGCGATCATGATCTTGGAATTTTGAGTCGAGCAAAGGAATGGGACAAATTGAGTGAATGTTTAGATGAGTGGGAGAGGAGGAAGCCGAGTAACTTTCAACCCGTAGGGGTTGGAGATGCTGCTGGCGGTGGCCTACTGCCAAATGTCTATTTCTTGAATGATTGGCCTGGTGAGTTCCGCCTTCATTGAGCTTAATTTCAAAGTATCGAGTGACTAACCGGATCGCGTATCACAGTTGCAGCCCACCAATATCTCAGCATCTGCCGCATTCTACTCCTAGCTCATGACCCAAGAATCCCTTCCATGGGTCTCAATCGTGCTACACGATTAGTCGAGATAGATGAAGATATCAAAAGACACGTGAGACTGCTATGTGGGATTCAGGTTTCGAATTGTAGGTTTATACCTGCGTTCTTTACGGCTGGAATGGCGATTGCGATGTGTAAGTCTTCCAGATTACTAATAGAGTACAATTCTGATGCGGGAATTAGGTGGCGAGCGATTCACAGACCCTGTGGAGCAGAAGGTTTTATTTGATATTTTGGTGGAGGCTGAAGCACATCTTGCGTGGCCTTCACTGAGGTATCAGGATTTGTTGAGGGAGCATTGGGGACTGTGAAGAGTGATATTGGTAAGGATAGGATATGATTATGGTATGACTATCATATCTAATGAACGACAGAAGCTCTGCTTTTAGTCTATGATTTCACAAGGCCTCTCATCCGTGGTTCACACCGCTCCAGCTTGTCTCACAACCCGTCATCAGGCTACTTCTGTTAGCAGATATTCCTCCTTCGATTTTCAATACTCACCGAATAAATATTCATCCATCTCTCATCAAACTCCTTCCCCTTCTCCACATACCTCAAATCTGTCGCCAACCTAATCCTCCCCTCTGGATCTTCATTCACTGCACTCGCGTGCACCGCAAACGCATGGTGGAACACCACATCTCCCGCCTCATAATCAGCCGCCAACCACTTCTTGCCCTTTCCCTTCTCAGTCCCAAAACGTCCTGCATCTGTATCCAGAAACCCGCCAGCCATCATGTTCGCGTTAAACGCGTTGATCTTCTCTTCTTCGGTGAAGTCTTTCGCTGCGGCTGTGAACTCGGCTTCGATTCGTTCACCAAGGGATACTGAATCCTCGAGATAAAGCAACCCTCCGCCTTTAGTGGTGCAGGACCCTAGAGGCACCCATGCAGTTACGGCAGTTGGTGGCCCGCCGCGGAGGTAGATTTGGTCGTAGTGTACAGCTGTGGCATCCGCGCCAGGCACGTTGGGACGGAGCATGGAGCGCTCGAGGAGCAGGGAATCAGACCACCCGGTGAGAGTATTGATAAACTGTTTGATCTTGGGGTGGTTGGAGAACGCGCGGTACCAGGGGGCGTGGTGAGCGAGGGTTACAAGGGAGGCGTAGTCTTTAGGGTTGTCTTTGGTGGGAACATAGGAGCCTTTGGCAAGGATCGAGGGAGGAGCCCACTTTCTCGAAGTTAGTTCTTGTTGTATTGAGGCTTAAATGGATGATGAAGAATTGGTCACCGATTTTGCATCTCCGCCGCAAAATATCCCATCAACGGGATCAGAATCAGGTTTCAAGAGTCCCGTTTGAGCTAAAGACTCGAAGTACTGGCGGCGCGCTTGGTTCACTTCTGCTGGAGATAGAAGACCTTTGATCCAGAGGTATCCATCTCGATCGTAAATATCTCGCATCTCCTGCAGAGGAGTATCAAGAGATGTTGGCTTAAGCTGGCTAATGGTTGAGGCTGGAATGGGTCCGCCGGTGGACCGAAGAGAGAAATTCGAACTAGAGATAGGTGTAAAAGTTGTCTCAGTGGTGATGGAGCCCATCTTGTTCATGTTTAAGGAGTCTCAATGTAAATGAAGTAGCAGCGGACGTTGCTGGATGAAGGAAAATGAACGCGTTGAAAATTGACGGAGGCTCATATTCAAAAGAAATCGTCAATATATATACTTCCTCAACGTGATGGAGTCGGAAAACTATTTCCTCATCTGGGTGAGATTGTGAAGTCATAGCATGTTGTCGAATGCGGCCTGCAGCTGCATAAACGAATCAGGAAAGTCGCTCCATGTGGTAAATCGTTCCGGCCACTCGACGCTGACTACCCCGCACCCAAACAATGATGTTCGGTTTTCTTCACTTACCCTTCGAGTTTTTAAGTTGATGAGAATCTCTGAAGTAAATCTCGATTCTGCAAAATTCAAGTCTCCTGCTCTAATGTCCCTCTCTGTATAAGCTGATCTCTCTGCCTTTCTACTCTCACTCTTCTCCTGCAGAGACTCAATGTTGCGGGGGTTGAGAACGATGTTGCTCTTGGAACCGAGATAGCGTGGTTTGGAATTTTGTAATGCAATTTTACGTCCTATGCACTACATTTCTGTAAGAAAGTAAGTGAGTTCTTTTATAGAAGTATTTAGCATGAGGCATATCGCGCAACAACTGTAGAGAACGACGGCAGCGAATAAAATGACAGCAATAAAAACAACGACAGCAAGAGAGACAAACTCGTAGATTGATACCACAGGTTGCTGCTATGATTATGTGCTAGAATAGTTCTTTCGCTGGAAAACGATTTGAGTATCCCGTAGCAGATTTGCAAGTCTTACTCGAAGGAAACTCTCAATATCTCTGAATCACCTTCTCCGCCGAATTGCCGGTGCAGCCCAAACTCTGCAAGCAAAGATTACTCTTATGCTTGAACCTTTCCAAGTTGATCACCTCCCACATTTCGTCATCAAAGCGTACCTCAATCCAACAGCAGCAAGGTCCATTTCCAGGGGCTGTATTTAAGACTCCGGTAATGCAGTTACAAAAATCGATCAAATACGGGAGAAAGCAGATTAAGAGGTTGATTGTGTTCTCGGTTTCTGAGTTGATAAGAATGAGGGCAGTGCCGAAGGATCCAACCTGTTCATAGTACGCTAGTAGTAACAGATAATCAAGATTCATGCCTCCATATTTCCTGAGTTTGGAATGTTCACAACTTGTTTGGAATTGACGACAGAAACGTCGATGGCGACAGAACAAAAGGAAACGGAATTTACGTAAGTCAACGGGTAATGTACTGATTCAAATACAGTATAATATATGTCATGGTAGCACTGAATGGAGACCTATTCCCAGGTCTGCGTTCCTATAAAGGTTACTTCGTCAGGTAATATAGGGCGTATTGGATGTCAAAGTTTTGGAATATGGCAGTGGAACCAATAATTGGAGAGATGGAATGCTTCATAGGGAATTGAGGAGGGTTAGTCCGACCTAGAACGGTTACTAAACGTTTGGAAAGCCTCCCACGAGGTTAAATAGCACCAATCTCAGATCACAAGCACCATGGAGTCGCTCGCTCAGTCCACATATCTTTTGATATATCTTTTGTATAGATCTCGAGGGCCCCAAAATATTGTGAAATGCAATTTCATGCAAGAAAATCAAGAAATCCTGAGACGCCGATGACTCCAAATTAGTGATTGTTCTCGAACGAGCTTCCAAATAATATGATCACTAGTCTAGGCAACAGGAGGCACTATAAAATACCGAGCCAATGCCCCTGCAGTAGCATGATCATGCAGTACCGAGAAACCTGTTTGTCGGAGCCGTCCTGCAAGCCGCCAACTCGTCGATTTCCTCGCAGATCATCAACACCAATCATTTCTGCAGGGAACACCATGCGCCATACCTTTGGAGTTTAGCCCCACAGCATCGTCCCGTCTTGATACGTCAGCCACGCTCTAGATGTTTGACATTTATGCGGTATGATGGAGATGTCAGTAATAGTGGCTGAAAACAGGAATGTGGATGCTATGTCATTTCAATAATCGTCTATAAAAATACTCCAAATGGAGATCTGACCGACAAGCAAAAGCACTTCAAAGAAATTTTGAGACATCGAAAAATCTGCAAACATGTCTGATACATACAAACCAACAGGTGAGTACCAGAGTTTGAACGAGATGTTGGGTGAGGGCAAGTCTGACTTCTATGCAGAGCACGGAGGTCTCAGAGAAGACGGATTGCCCGATCTTCGGGTGAACCAAGTCACCAGTTCCACCGCTGGCTCATCCGATGGATTTACCCACGGAAAGGTTGACCCCGCTGAGGCTGGACATCTTGGCGGTTTAGCTAGTGGTGGATCAGGCAATGCTGGCTCTGGTTCGACTACTTCTGAAGGATTTGCTCATGGCAAAGTTGATCCTGTCGAAGCTGGACGTATGGGTGGTCTGGCAAGTGGCGGAGGAAATACTAGCAGCTCTGCCACTGGCGAGTTTGCCCATGGTCAGGTTGATCCCGCTGAGGCAGGGCGGCTTGGTGGTATGGCTAGCGGTGGAGGGAGTGGGGACACCTCGTCCTCGAATGGAAGCTTTGCTCATGGGAAGGTCGACCCGGTCGAGGCTGGCAGGAAGGGCGGGTTGTCTTAAAGTGAGGTCGACGGTGTACGTCTCTGATTGCGGAAGAAACACGATTGAGGAATGGCGATTCGTATTTGTATTGATGAGGCAGCTGAAATGGTGAATAACTTGACCTTTTTTTTCCTGTGTCATGATGCGTTCTCGATACAATTCCACATCAAACTTCGATCCATTACTAACTGCAACGGAAACGAGTTCTCGAATCACAACTTTCTCTGTGCCCGTCCAGACATGAGATTATATTTTTTTTTTTTTTGGAATTGCTGGCATTTTTAAATACGGAGGCTGAGAGATGACACTTCCAAAATGACAATGTCCTTGATGGTTATGCCACAAGCGACGGTAATTTCAAAGATGACGACAAAGAGTGAAATGACCGAGTTCAAAGCTAGACGCTCCTTGGGACTTATTCTCTCTGACAACTTTGGACAAAAGGACAACACTGCCAGCAAATGGCCCGAAATTGAGAAATCCAGGGTACTCAACGATGAGCTGGTTAATGGCAAAGACTTCGTTGTGTTTCACAGCAGTGAACTTAGCGACGAAATTTCAACTCCACATTTTTAAATATTCACTGAACTATAAGATCTTGCGACATGAAACGCAGAAAACGATCAATCGCTGAAATTAGTATCTGCCTGCAAGAATGTCCAAGTCATCCCTAGCGTCAACCTCCCCCACCAGCCCATGACCATTAGCCAACGCTTACAATGAATTCAAAAGCCTTATGTTCCCTACGCCTCTGCTCCATTGTAGCTCTAGCATTAGTGCCTGCGCCAGTGCTCATAATACCGTTGTCTATAATTATTCGTAGAGGTCTATTTCTTTGAATCCTTGCCCCTCTTTCGTCTGGGTTTTACGCCGAGATGCTCATCTCGCTCGAAATTCAACCCGGCTCTTTGAGACATTGAGCAAGTAGCGACCGCTTCCAAGTTCTATAAATGCATTGCTGCCGATGCACAGTGGTTCATTAATTCGCCGCGCTTCAAATCATTGATAATCCAGAAGGCAGATGAGCTTGTGCATCTAGAGCAACAGCTCCTTCAATTTTTCAGATGATGCAGAATCAAATGTAATCTTGTAGTTCTGAAACATCTTCTGCCTTTCGTCAAATGTTGTCAAAAGTCGAGACGGCATCAAAATAAATTTTACTGTTGGTTTCGTCGAATGTTGTCAAAAGTTGGGACAACATCAAAGTGGCTTTTCGCTGCTGTTCTGCATGGCAGCTGATATAGGCGAAATGCACTATGTTATTACCCAACAATGGAAGTTTGAACGTGCAGGCTCTAAGATTTGAGTCACAGTCTTTAACTGCTACAGTGCGTTGCTTCTCGCAGTCCTCCTGGGCCTTCTTCAGCATAGTGATTTTATCCTCGAGCTTTGTGCTTGTTGCCCGTTAATCGTATTCAGCGTCGTATTTATAAGGGTCTCAAGGGGGCAATCCTCTACAGGGTATGTGCTGAAATGTACTACTACAGAGCGATGACTTGAAAAAGTTGAAATGCAAAGACCTCGAAAACATAAATTGGCAGGATTTCATATAGCTCTTAATACTTAGACAAAAGCGCGTCGAGATACTTCCAAGCAATCATTATCTGAGTACAACTCAATGTAATCAATCCACCACAGTCTTCCCCCTCTCAGCTTTCCTCAGTTCGCTTTAGAGTTAAGTTTTATTTAGGAGGAATTTACCTACTTGGTTTCTCGCTCAGTATAAGAATCGACGGCAATCAGGTAAATAACAATAGTAGAGAAATTGACAGTACTGGCGGATTCGATCCTAGCGGGAGATTCTATATAACTTCAATGTCCTTCAACCGAGTGCAATAGAGTTGCACATGAATATTGTATGCCTAGGTATTAAAACATTTCTTCATAGCGAATGTTTCCCTGGTGTATGTTCATCAGTTATCACTCATCCGATCACTGCAGACTTTGGAAGTGTGCCGAATATTTTTCGATTTACTACTGATCGCCTCCTATAAGCGCTAAATATCTTCACTATTAGCCTCTCCAAATCACACGCTTTCTACTTTCTAGAGCCTCGACGTCCCTATACATTTGCTTCGGTAGGAAGACGAATATTAACAGCAACAACGATATCGACAAAAGCCTCTAGACGACAGCAAAGGTGGCGTAGAGCTCAAGTCCAAATTACTTTGCCAGGGGTACCCTCGTGCAATTGAAGCTTCCACTAGCATTTCAATATCCGAAAGTAGGAGGCTGAGTAGACTATAGAGCTGGTTTTAATGGAGGGATCAGAGCTCTTATTGTTGTTGATGTCGTTTGGAGTGTATACATTGAGGATCAGACCCTCCCCATGGGGCCATGACAGTTAGTGGCGGTTTTATACTTACCAAAACCCACGAAATCCTAGTGTACATCTTATTTTACTATGCCAATTCCTTATAAGTCTATTCACTAATTACTTCCTTTAGCTCCTCTGATTTAATATGATTGTCACAAGAATATGTGCGGGGAAAGAGCTACTAAAGAGAGCAGTATGATGGAAAGGCGGAGTTTGTGGAAAGTAAGATCTTACAAAGAGTAAAAGGCTGAGAAGGGTGACGTAAAGGTTCGCTGACAATATTTTACTCTTCAACTGCCGTAACCTCGCGACCTCTTCTGCTCTCCTCTCTCGGAACATTGCCCCTGAGTCTGCAACCTCGCTTTCGCGGGATAAGGGCGGAGCTACCATCACCACAATAATAAAATCCCATGAGCAAGATGACATTGATTCTCCCATCTATTGGTGTTCATCAGCCTCCTTCGGTTCCTTAATCTGTTTCCATCGCACAGCAAAATCCAACGAACTTTACAGGCTAAGCAAGAAATGAGGTCTTCCCTACAACGCCTCCAAAGGCCTGTGCGGGCCTAAAATAGAGTTGCAGATCCCTGGGCCGCTAACGTTACGGAAGACGCTTAGCCTAACGCAACGTTATCTCGTACCTCATCTCATCTGTCCTCGCCCTCACGAAGCCCTGCACCTGCATCTGCATCTGCAGTCGCATTCGCTATGAGCTTTACCGACCAGGCGCAGCAGGTTCTGTCGCTGGCACAACTACCGATAGTATCTAATCTCACGAATGGCACATGGTATCCATTCCCAGCGGCGCAATGGGGCGCATTGGGAAATGCGATCTCCACGTGGGAAGGTATCCTGGCCGACGTTGCGGCGAGGGTGATAGGTACAAAATTCTACTTGCACCCACTTGAGGCTTGGCTTATGTTTTTTTTTTGTTAACCATTTTTCCAGAAATGATACTTCCATATATCTTGACATTCAGTCTGTCGTTGGCACCAGCTGCCGCTCAATGCTGGCGGGACACGGTGTGTGAAAGTCGATCATCTGCATTCAGTGGCCCTTGGGACTCATATATGCACTCTCCGAGTTCTCGGACGGTGTCGCCTGTCACTATTTATAGCCCTGATTTTACGGTTGCGTCAGAGTATCCAGGACCAGCGAGCTTGACATCCAATGGATCACTGCTTGTCTTTGACTTTGGCCAAGAAGTGGGAGGTATCGTGACCATCAACTACAACGCGATTGGGGAGGGAGATCTTGGTCTTGCCTTCTCTGAAGCGAGGAACTGGACTGGTTATGCATCAGATGGCTCAGATGGATCGTACCGGCCTGGAGGCGATGGAGCTCTCCTGACGTCTGTTTCGATTGCGACCCCAGCGCATTACACGGTGCCTGATATGAGCATGCGTGGAGGATTCCGCTACCTCTCCGTTTTCGCCTTTACGAATGACACTATCAATATCACTCTCACATCTGTGACCGTTGAGCTCTCATTTCAGCCTACGTGGCCAGATCTCCGAGCTTATGGAGGATACTTCTACTCGAACGACGACCTGATCAACCGGATCTGGTACGCTGGTGCATATACACTTCAGACCAATGCGGTACCACCACATACGGGCCGTGTATATCCATTGCTCGCCACTGGCTGGAGCAATGATGCATATTTGGGTAGCAATGGCTCCAGCATTTTCGTTGATGGAAGCAAGCGGGACAGAGCGACATGGTCAGGTGACTTAGCCATTGCTCTTCCCAGTGTCTTCGTCAGTACTGGGGATTTTGAGAGTGCGAAGAATGCGCTGCAGTTGCAGTATGATCTCCAGGTAATATTCCCAAGCTTGTGCAGATTTGCATGATGTTGACTTGGAGCAGCAAAGTTCGGGAGAACTGCCTATGGCTGGTCCGCCCCTCAATTTTTATGGCTCTGATACATATCACATGTCCTCTCTTATTGGGACGTATGAATATGCCCTTCACAGCGGTGACATGGATTTCCTGACCACGAACTTGCCAAAAATTATCTTAGCAATGTCCTTCGTCACCGGCAAGATTGATAGCACAGGTCTTTTGTATGTCACAGGAAACGCCGATTGGGGGCGATATACGCAAGGAGGTCATAATACAGAAGCCAATGCCTTGATATATCAGACACTGATAGCTGGAAGCATAATGGCAACTTGGATGAATCACACAAGCCTCGCAACCACATGGACAGGTCAGGCTGAGAGATTGAAAACTGCGATCAACAAAGCGGCTTACAATTGGGATCCTGTTGTTGGGCAAGTTGGTCTCACCATTTACTGTCATCGGTACTGACCATTTCCAGTGCATTCAAAGACAGCGACATCGACTCCTCCATCCACCCTGAAGACGGCAACTCCCTCGCCCTCTATTACAACCTCACCCTCCCCTCCTTCACCCAAAACATTAGCACCTACCTCCTCACCAACTGGGGACTCTACGGTGCCTCCTGTCCCGAAATGACAGACAATATCGTCCCCTACATCGAGAGCATGGAAATAAAAGGACACCTCGCTGCGCGCCAACCTTCCCGCGCCCTCGCTCTGATGCGTTTATCTTGGGGCTGGTACCTCAATAATCCTTATGGAACAGGGAGTACGACGCCTGAAGGGTATTTGGTGGATGGCACGTTCGGGTATAGAGCTAATGCGGGCTATGATGGGGATTATAGTTATATGAGTCACGCGCATGGGTGGAGTACAGGACCCACGCATGCGTTGAGTACGATGGTGCTGGGGTTGCAGATGGTGAGTCCGGGCGGGAACGAGTGGATGCTGGCACCGCAGTTTGGGGATTTGGTGAGTGTTGAGGGAGGGTATAGTACTGGGCTAGGGAAGTTCTCGGCGAAGTGGGTGGTGGGGGATAATGGATTTGTGTTGAGTTATGATGTGCCTGGTCAGACGAGTGGGACGTTGGTGTTGCCTGGTGGAAACTCATCTGCGCCGACGGTGACGATTGATGGAAGGGCCGTGGTTGGGACATATGATGCCACTTCGGCGGTTATTACGATTTCAAACCGGCCTGGAGGCGTGCATAGCGTATCTGTAACATATTAATCTGCATTATAGACATAACAGATAGAATGTACAAATCAGTTCCCGGGACTGTTCGCCAATTTTACCCAAAATTTACTAATTTTAAACTTAAGCGAACCCCACCACACACACACACCTTTTTCTTACTATATACTCATAATCTTCACTAGTTTCTTTTAAATCCACTTTAAAAATGGGTCGTGTTTATAAGAATATCTATAAGGAGACCACTCCCATTAAAAGGAGTACAGTTTGGACCCATTATAAGGATGGGCATTCAATTTCTTCGATTTCCACACTAAAGACCTACCCCATAGTACTATAAGTTCTATTATCGGTCGAGCCAAGCTATATAGTGAAGCAAGCTTTAAAACCAAGCGCTAGTTAGGTCTAAAGCCTAAGACAACAGCCCGGGACTAAAGGGCCCTTATACGCCACGCAGATAAGAACCTAAAAGACACCCTTTTTACACTTATAACACCTTCTAAATCCACTAATAAATTGGGCCGTAACTTAGTCTGTAAGATCCTAAAAAATGCTAGAATTCACAAGTGCCGACCTTATAAAAAGCCTTTCCTTACACTAGAATATATAGCAATACGAAAGAAGTGGTGTTTAACTGAGAAGAGGGGTAGAAGGGACTGGAATAAGGTGTTGTAGGAGGGCAAATAGACAGAGTCTAAATACCACACCTACGTCACGACTGTAGCAGCTTCTAGGCTACTAATAATAATATAATAAATAAACAATATGCGCGGATACAATATAAGTAATACAAATAATCACTTGATGAATATGAAGGAGGAAAAGTCCTTGATTGTTGTAATCTAAGAAGCGAAAGCTAATAAACCCCTAATCACATGCCCCCTAATTAGCGCTATTACATGATGAGTAGGAAATCCTAGTCGTCATGTGATATATACTGAAGGTGGTGGGAAAGCAACGAAAAACAAGGTGCAGCGGTGCGCCCCACTACAGTGTGTTGGTCTGATGAGTGTATATATAAAGTTGGGAAGGATGAAAGCATATTCTATGATTTTAGAAGGGCTGGGTAGGAGTATTTGCTAAAGAATTTAAAGCCTAGCTTTAAGTCTGGCCGTACTTCTGTGAGTGTGTGGTCTTATTATTATAGGGATAAGCTTGGTCCTTTAATAGTTGTGAAGGCGCGGGCAAAAGGGTAAAAACTCAATTGATCGAATGCCTATTG
>AYLM01000700.1:0-39681 GCA_001625345.1 Cairneyella variabilis
CCCACAGGCTTTCCGTCCTAAGCCACTGTACCCCGCCCCCGCGCCTCCCCGCCTCCGTTCCCCAGGATTCACGTGAATTGCTTCAGGACTTGATCGAGGTGAATGCAGGATAATTTATTTGCTCTTCCGGGCTTTACTTTCAAGGGCAGGTACTCGGTGCATTTTCTTTTCCATTGTTATGAGGATGCTCACTGCTTGAGCGCCATGGCTTCTTGCCCATTATTCTCTATCATCTTCTCCATACTGTCCTCCATCCTGTGCTCATTGTCAACAGAAGACACCGAAGCCTTCACCTCTCTGACTCCATTCGAAGGCTGATATTCAGCAGAAGCTGCAGAGAATCTCTCTAATCGGTCCCTGTCCTTTTGAGCTGCTCTCGCTGCCCTCTTCATTGCTCCTTTGCTCAGATGAACTTCTTCTGGTTTGGAATCATTCTCTCCTGCGGTAGATATCGTCCACTTCTCCCTCGCTTTTGCTTCATCCCCGGTAGTCCATTCCCTCGGTAGCACTGCAAATACCAGATAACTTGTATGCGATTTGACCTCCGGTTCGGTCCTATGCACCAACTTGCCCTCTTTGTAAACCTTTCTCTCCACCAAGCTCTCCAGGATCTTGTCCCTGTTATTTGGATTGGTCTTGTTCTTCTTTTCTAGCTTCTCACCATTTTCATGAAACGCTTTGAATATGCCTTCGACTTCCATTAATCGAGCCACAGCCTCATCGACGGATGCAGGCGTCGCTTGGAGGCCTCGCTGAGCACCATTGTCGATTCCCACTCTTTCCCGACGGATCTCTAAACGCCTTTGAGCTAATTCCACCATCTCGATATCCACCCATCCAAGATGTCGCATGGCAGAGACTGTACGTTGGACTTGTTCAATGCAAGGTGAAAACGTGCAGATGTAAACTGCTTTGGAAGGGTTGAGGGGCGATATAAAATCTTTCGAATCCTCCAAGCCACTAGCCGATGGAGTCCCATTTGCACTTTTCGTTAGTGCTGATCTCGAGAGATGTGGTAAAGCAAGCCATGGAGCTGGGAGATCCAAGAATATTGCATCAGCATCAGGACTTCGCCCATCAACCAGAAATCCATTCTCGCACACATCACGGTGCGTGATTTGAACTAACCCTTCCAATCCATGATCCTTGATTTCCAATTGTAGCTTCTCATGCCTCTGTTGGTGAAACTCGAAGCTCCAGACTTTACCCAACTGTCTCTTCTTGTTCGGACTGTCAAGACCCTCACCAGCAGTTGGGTATCCACTAAACACTGCCCTCGCTGATGCATGTGTAAATGATCCACTTCCTGCACCAGCCTCAATCAGACTCGATCCTGGCCGTGCCCTCAATCTGTGTAATATGTAACTGTAGTCGGGCGTATAAACAACTTGTGTTCTGTGGGGTAATGAACTCGTCCAATTCTCTGGCGTTGGGGGTAATAGATGTATAAAGCCACTCGATGCTGCAACAGCCTCCATCTCCTCCTTCGTACTTGGGGTACTAGCGTCTTCCAACTCCCTTATCTCTGCGATTTTGGCAGCTTTGCTTGGAGAATCATCAATATCACCTTTCGAGGCCTTATTCGAAACATCTTCAGCAATAGATTCGTCTCGTTTTCGTTTCTTGTCCTTCCGTCGACCTCGCGATCCTGTGTCCACCTTCGAAGCTCTCACTTGGCTTCCCCATGGCAGTCCAATCAATGTCTTGTGCGGAAACGATCCAAACCGAGTATTGACAACCTTCCCTTCCGAGTAGCCTTCGTCGTCCTCGTCGCGTTCTCTGAGAATTGTGGGCATTTGGAGGTCTCTTTTTAGGTGAACAATCGACAGGCTATCCGGGGCGGCCATTGGCCCCGGATGGAAGAAAGGCGAGCTCTTCGAGGCCATTTTTGTCGTGATTGCGAGTTTCAAGGCGTCAGTCAAAAAATTTATGTTGAAGGCGGCGAGGCTGCGGAGTACCCCTGCCGCCAAGACTTTAGCGCGGGGCTGACCTCGCGACACTGTCCCTTCCCCCAAATGACTCTTCTGAGGCCAGCTGGTATTCGAGTACGGGGGTCATATTTCTGCGTGACCATGCACAACAGCTGAATGAAGCATCTTCTTCGATTGACACGCTCCTTTCCAGTAAATCTTTCATTTTCACCTAAATTCTCTCGTGCTCCTAATCTCAGGAGATTTACTGCGGCCACGAGCATCATGGCCGAATTGAAAGTACACAACTCCCTTAAGCCTGGCCAGCCAGTCCCCTTCGTGCCCAAGGAAGAGGGCAAGATCTCCTGGTATGTCTGCGGACCGACTGTCTATGACCATTCGCATTTGGGGCACGCAAGAAATTATGTCTCGACCGACATTATTCGACGGATTTTGATTTCATATTTTGGCTACAAGGTCAATTTTGTTATGAACATTACGGATGTGGATGACAAGGTACTCCCAATCCCAGGAAAAGGCAAGGAAGCAATTGCTAAGCGATTCCAGATCATTTTGAAAGCACGAAGGCAGAGGCTATTGAATCTCGAGAAAGCGAAGACTTATAGCGAATCCGACCTTTCAAAACTTGCCGCGACGGCTTTCCAGTTCTACGCAAAAGGGAACCTCCCACAACTTCTTGAAAGCTCCGATGGATCACAATTGACTTCAACAAACTATGCGGAAAGAAGAGACGCTGCATACAGGAAGGTGCTTGCTGGAGGAGCGCTGGTGGGAGACAAGCCTGGAGATGCAGAAGCCAAGATCAAGATGCACATTGCCAATATGACAGCGGCTTCAGAAGCAATCAAAGCGAACAAGGTCTTTGGCGGAGCAGACGAGATCCTCCTTCCATATCTCGACTCATTATACAAGGAGTCGATTGACGGAAGGGATCATACCATTTTCACAGACGTTACGAAGTACTGGGAAGCTCAATTCATGGAGGATATGGATGCGTTGAATGTTCTGAGACCTGATACCATCACAAGAGTCACAACGTACGTTCCAAAAATTGCCGATTTCGTGGAGAAAATCGTGAAAAAGGGATACGCATACGAGGCAGACGGCTCGGTCTACTTCGACATTGCTGCATTCGAAGAGGATGGCAACACATACGCAAAGCTAAAGCCAGAAAGTCGAAATGACAAAGCTCTTCAAGAAGAAGGTGAAGGCTCGTTATCGAAAGATTTGGGCGGGAAGCGAGGACCAGGAGACTTCGCTCTCTGGAAGAAGTCGAAACCCGGTGAGCCAGTCTGGCCCAGCCCGTGGAGTGAAGGTAGACCTGGCTGGCATATTGAGTGCTCGGTGATGGCAACGGATGTGCTCGGTTCTCAAATGGACGTACATTCCGGCGGCATTGACCTTGCTTTCCCCCATCACACAAATGAGCTGGCCCAGAGCGAGGCATACTATTGCGAACATGGTGTGCCACATAATTGGGTCGAGTACTTCTGGCATATTGGGCATTTATCAATTGCTGGATCAAAAATGTCGAAGTCTTTGAAGAACTTCCAGACCATTCGTGATGCGCTGAAGAACGATTATACCCCAAGAGGAGTACGAATTGTTTTCCTGATGGGAAGGTGGAATAATGGAGTTGAGATCTCACCTGATATGAGGACGGCGGCGGCGAATTGGGAGACTACAGTTAACGTGAGTATACTCTACTTAGTGAGCTTTGTGTTTTCACGAACCCAGCTCCCCAAATGATCTATCGTTTCGATGACTCACATTGCACAGAACTTCTTCACCAATGTCAAAGCCCTAATGGCTGCGAACGACACACCCAGCGTCGACTCATTATCTCTCAACGGAAGCGCAGGGCTGCAAAGCACCCTCGAAGAGTATCAGTTCAAGATGAATGCAGCGTTATCAGACTCTTTCGATACACCGAAAGCCATGCTCTTAATAGCCGAGATGATCAGCACAGCAAACTCTCACATTGGTGACAAAGAGACAACCACGGATGTTGCAGGGCTCGAAAAGATGGCGCGATGGGTTACGAAAATGGTTGGAATCTTTGGGCTCGACGCGAACGCTGTTGCTCCATATGAAGGCCTAGGATGGGTCAGCACTGCCGCAAACAGCAATTTGAGCCCGAAAGAAATCATCGAGCCATATGCGAAGGTATTTGAGACGGTAAAGAAGGAGGTGAAAGGTCTCGACGTACATTCCGAGACACTGGATCGGCTTTTGTCGACAGAAATCGATCAAGATACCACAGGAACGAAAGATGCTCATGTACTAGCTATGCCCTACCTCCGAGCCGTCTCCCGCATCCGCGACGAGCTACGGAGACTAGCAGCCGGCTCCCCGAAAAAGAAAGAGCTCCTCGCCATGGCCGATCGAATCCGAGACGATGACCTCACAAATCTCGGCGTCTGGCTGGATGATCGAGGCACTGAAGGCGCGCTCATCAAATTCATCTCTAGAGAAGAAATAATCGCAGCAAGAAAAGCGCCTGCGAAGAAAGCGCCGGCGCAGAAGGCAGTAGCTCAAAAGCCGGTGGCGGAGAAGAAGGCTCCGGAAGATATGTTCAGAGATGAGAGGTTTAGCGAGTGGGATGAGAGTGGCATTCCGGTTAAGAACGCGGATGGGAGTCTGGTGTCGAAGACGTTGAGGGGGAAGATGGAGAAGCAGCAGAATAAGGAGAGGATGAATAGAGCTAAGTAGAGAAATGAATTGCCACGTCGAGAATATTTGGATTCACATTACTTCTAGATTTGAGCAAAGTGAGGGTTTTGATCAAGTGGGAAGATGGACATTGGACTGGTGTTTCTTGTCCACTTCGTCAGGCCTAAACAAGTTCTTCTGTTTGTGCTTTGCACAATATGAGCCAGTTCTTGTTCATCACAGAATTTGGTCTAGTTCCTCGAGTCCATTGTGGAAAATGAGCTAGATCTTCTTATTCATCCCAAAATATGAACTAGTTCTTCTCGTCTGTTGTTAAATATGGATATGTTTTTCTTGTCCATTAGATGGCACCCAGACTAGCAATTTCCCAGTCGTCTCAGAGTCCAAATGCTTGACATTTCTCAAACCAAGATATTTGTGATTTGCGATAGCCCTGGCTCAAAATCTCTATGTACCGTAGTCAGCCAAAACTTAGATATCCGGCTTATTGCATCAACAGCAAGTTCAGCCTCCCAGGAGGGCTTCGCTTCGCTCACCCCCCAAAAAGTCCCTTCTACCACCCTCCAACGTCCACCTCTTAAAAAACTCCACAACGAGCGTACTAGCATTAAAGCTCGCCACCACATGCCCTTTCCTCCGATTATCATCATTTTCCACCATGCTCGGCCAATCGTGCCCAATACTCGCATCATACACATGAGTGACAAGCCCTTGCTCCTCTCCCACACCATATTCATACACCGTCGTGTCAGCGCTCAACTCATACGATGAATTACGCTCTCCAAGTCCGTTGCGCTCCGCCCAGCTGCGTACCCAGTGCGGAATACTGGGTATACATTCCCCTTTGCGCAGTTTCTTGCTGCCCGCGTAATGGATCGTTTTATCCATGCCTCCGTGGAATTCGACTACAGGGATCTTACTCCTGGCTGGGAAACAGGGGATGGGTATGGTGGCAGGGTGGCAGATGGTAGAGGATGGGGGGAAAGGAGGGACGTAGAATGCGCCGGAGACGGGAGCGTATGCTGCGAAGACGGTGGAGAGAGAGGGATCACAGGCTAGCATGTTGCAGAAGCCTCCGCCGTCAGATTTGCCTGTGCAGTAGATGCTAGAGTTTAGGATGGAGTGGTGGAGGTGCAGGTGCGCGATGATGGTGCTGGTGAAGTGGAGGTCATTGGCGGTGGAGCCGGGGACGTTTTGCCATGTTGACTGGGTGGGAATTAGATCAGATTTTGCGCTGGGGAGACGGATGAAGTCTTACGTCCAGACCGTTTGGATACACTGCTATAGCGAAATTGTTGAAATAGGGGTTTGACATCTGCGAGAGTTGCAGCTGCTCGAGGGCATTTTGCTTTCCGCCGTGGAAGGAGAATATCACGGGTGTCGGAATGTCTGGAGAGTAGTTGGGTGGGAGAGTGTAGAGAAACCAGCGCTCTATTCCGTCGCTTTTAAGGGTCACATTGTGGTAAGATGCGGATATTGATATAGACACTTGATTGAGCGGGGTTTGGAACTGCGGGAGCAGCCCCGTGAGGAAGAGGAGATTGAGAAACATTACTGTGGGGAAGTGGAATGATGGAAGGGAAGTTGAAGGAAGATAATAAACAGAAAATGAATCGTGAAGTATGGAAGCTGTATAATTACTTGCATTTCGTGGCGTTTTGTTTGCTTCTTGCTCGAGACTTCAGCTTCCCTCATAACGCCATCGGCTTACATTGAAGACATCTCACCACATGCATGCTCGCTAACCTGGGAGGTTCCATGAGACAGACAGGCTGACATGCGCCTCTGATGACTTTCTTCATATTCGCAAGCTGACAATTGGCATACATGTAGCTGACGAAGCTGCCATGAATCTTCGCAGCCCTTTCCCTAGATTGCTCTCGATCGATACTTTGTGGCTCTACTCGCGATACATTCGACATATAATTAACTATGAACACACTATTATTGGAAAACGGTCTCTAAAATGGGGCAGAGATTTTGAAACTAAGCAACTTGGCAGCACAGTTGAAGTTTGGAGCCTGGAGCATTGGTGGACGCTGAGAGAAAAGTTTGATGGAAAATGAAGCATAAATCATCTAATTCGTCATATCTGCATGATATATACCTTATGTCGTAAAAATCTCCCCGTCTAAGGATCTACTCTTGATCTTACTCGGTCCCGGAGCCATATCCGTCCACGTTCCATTCGCATTCCAAATGCCCGCCTTGGTATAATCCCAGCTCTGCGGTCCTTGCATGTATGCGAAGCGGAAGTAGATCGGCTCCTCAACGGCAGGGTCTTTGGTATACACGAACTTCTTGTCGCTGTCGAATCCCTCGTCTGTGTATCCTCTGAAGCGTTCAACGTCGTTCACAAGGACGCTGATGCCGTCGAATGGCTCTGGGGGTACCAGCCAGCGGAATGAGATCGTGGAGATATTTTCTGCCATATGGATGTGTGGCGGAAAGATCTTAGGCATCTGGGAATAGTGTGGTGCGTCACCTTGGAGTGCTGCTGGTGTTTGCAGCACTGAATCGAATCCCCATCTCGCCACACCGTTGATGAACAGGCCGACAAGGATACCTTGATAAAGCAGAGCCGGACGGGTCTGCATACTTGTTCCGGGTAGTAGGAACAGTGCCAAGATGTAGTGGTGGATTCTCAAACTGAGGCCAGGTAGGAGGAGTGAGAGCAAGATGCCGCCAATAAATGTCCCGTATAAACCGAGATACCGGATCAGACGTCCCTCTCGGCGGAAATAGAATACCTGCTTGACGAAAATCACGGCCAGAAGGCCGACGATTATGCCAAGCGCCAGCCATGACCCAGGTTGTTGCTGCAGGTCATGCCAATTGAGTCGCTGAATTGGGATCCAGTCAAGAGTATAGTTGGAGAGAGCTCCAACCCAACATCCTCCAAGCCATAGGACTGTTTTCTCGATTTGAGCTGTTAACCCAGAAAGTGCTCTCTCCACACCCATATACCTGTAGATCACAAAGGCGCAAAAAGCGGCCGGTAGAAACTTTCCAAGAATATTGGAGACTAGATCAGCGGTAGATGAGTGCCACGGAGGGTCAGATGCAAGTCCAACGTGCGCAAAGAGACCAGTGAAGATACTGAAAAAGAATATTCCAGGTGAAGTGGTGAAGAGTGAGAGTACGACTGTGAAGGACAAAGAGACGAAGAGTAGTTCCCAGCGGGCATCTTTAGCCTCGCAAGTTTGGCCTGAATGGAATGTGAACGAGGATGGGAAGTCCGCATCGAAGGCGATGCTTTCAATGCCATGTCGCTCGGAGCTCTGGTAATTGGTGTGGTGACCAACCAAAGAGACCACACCACACCCTCCAACCTCGTTATCGATAATCCCGGCATGGATTGCAGAACCACAGATGAACGAATCACTGCGATATATCGGGGTCTTGTCGTCTTCAGATGGCCCTCCGATGACAAATGGCTTGTAGATGATTTCCTGAGCTCCCACAGCTCTCCTATTCAGAACCCATTGTTTGGCGCAATTGGCAGGACATCGGAAGGCAAAGCCACTTCCATTGAACGGCCGACAGTCATTTCCGTTCAAGCCGCATCTATTCCCAGGAACCCAATAGGTATTTCCACATCCAATATTCCCAGGAGCGCCCCATCCTTCTATTTCTGTAGCAAACTCGCTTGAACGCATGACCAAAGCAAAGGTCAACATCCAGAGAAAGTAGTATACGACCAAGATGACGATTCTGTGCCTCCTCTTGGGTAGGTAGTGGTCTAAAAGTCGAATTGGGGCTTCTTGTATGGAGGGAAATAATGGCTCAATATGGTGAATATATGGCGGTTCGGGACCTTTAGCCCATTCTACCATATTCCTGCCCGTACGTCGAGCATATGATGGCACCCATTTGAAATACCGCCACGATCCTTGGTCTTGCATGAATCGCGGGGTAGGAGGGGAGTTATCATCGGAGAGATCGTCCAGCGGTAACAGATTCGGGTGGTCGGGGTCGTTGACCGGATTGTCTGGATGATCCTCTAGAGCACTGTACCGCCCTCTTTCCTCGTCACCGTTTGGGCGCATTCTGTCGCTTCTGAGACCTGAAGGGTTAGTCAAATCCGAGAAGGCTGCGTCCCGCACTCACCTTCAGAGCTGTATTAGGCCGCTATTACAGTTTCTGCAGATTCATATATTCATCGAAAGAAGGGCAAAATAATTGCCATTACCCGAAGCGCAAAGCTGAAGCTCATGATGGAAGAGAACAAGAGTCAGCCCGAGGGCGATCTTCGTGTTGACTGTTACAGAGTGCCAAGGGCCCACGCCGCCTCGGCCGCTCATCCCATCAACCCCATCAACGTGCTGCACCGAGAGGCCGATAAGCTATCAGACCCCTAATGCCTAAAGAGGAAAGGCGTGGTCTCGGAGAACCTAAATCGACCTTTCCTCTTTCGTTTCAGAAAACACCACATCACAGAGTTTATACAAGTACTCGGCTGCCGATGCTCAACCTCGAATAGATTCTCTTTCTCGAGGAGATGTTTGCGAAGAATTTAATACCCGGACTGTCTGCTACTGGCAGTCACGATAGCTTCTGAGGGCGCTGGCCTGCAGATAAATCAGCAAAATTTTCCCGTCATTTTTGATGTACCTCCGCCAGGCGATCAAGATGGCTTCGAATGGTATTGCTAGTGAGACGGGACGAAAACTCTACTTTGAAATCCTTAGCCACGCGGACCTGAATGTGAGTATCTTCAGTCCTCATGAAACATCTAGACGAATTTTAGCCCAGGCTTTAACTACTACATATACTTTTTGCTTTAAAGTCCGTCCTTTAACATCAAGATAAGCATAATGAGCTTCAAGTTTCCTTTGATTTTGACTTTGATGGGGAGACGCTGAGGATAATTCCAGTCCTCAATTGGGGTCAGGCTTGGACGCCTTGCTGTACCAGGCCGGGCAGACCTCGAGACGCCCAACTTCTTTGCGGCCACTTCTCGAGGATCTGTTGCACACATCACTCCAGACGTGCTTTTAGCAGATACAAAGATTGGCGGAGTTCATATGGCATTAGAAGACTGTGAGTTGATGTCACGTGCTCAATTACCATTTCTGATCTGAGTACAGTCATAGAGAGACAAGCCAAGGCCACGCCACCTGTAATGAATTGTCCTGGGCCCTCTCCATTACATACATTTACGGCCCTTCCGAAGTCAATCACCACTTTTCTGACACCGCGCCGGACACCTGCAGTCTCAGGGCCGGTGGGCAATACCAATACCGCTATTTCAATTTTCACGTCGACTGGATTCCAGAATCTCTCAAACAAGGGCTACGTCTCATATCTTGAGAAACTTCGCCCTGATATTGCAGTTGGCCTAGCAGATATCCCTTATGGAACTCTGCCTGGCTCGAAGAAAGTTTTGAAGATGGCAGACAGAACCCAGCAATGGCTTTCCGAATTGCTTAACGAGAAATCAGCAGAGCAAGCAGTATTTGCTCCAATACTGCCAATAGATATACTGAACCAGTCAGAGTATCTCGACTACATATCAGATGAAAAGGCCGATGAGGTGTCTGGCTTTGCTATCTACGACTCAAACATTCTGCCAGACATTCCTGCCACTACGGCGCTTTCTCGACTACCACGACTGTCCTTAGATGAGCCTGCATCCCCAGCACAGATCCTAAGACAAATCTCCCTCGGAATGGACATATTTACCATCCCATTCATTGGCTTCGCCACAGATGCCGGCATCGCATTAACATTCCGCTTCCCCGTACCTCTCCCAAAAGACGAAACATCAACATCCAACAGCACAGCTCCATTCCCCCTCGGAATCGACATGTGGCCCTCATCCCACTCAACCTCACTCTCACCCCTCTCCCCATCCTGCACTTGCTACACATGCACCTCCCACCACCGCGCCTACATCCAGCACCTCCTCTCCGCCAAAGAAATGACGGGTTGGGTCCTCCTACAAATCCATAACCACCATATCCTCTCCGAATTCTTCGATTCCATCCGAGACAGTATACGCAACGGGACTTTCGACGCTGATTGTGAGACCTTTGCGAGGGAGTGGGAGAGTGAGTTACCTGAGAAGAGCGGGCAGGGTCCGCGTGTCAGGGGGTATCATTTTAAGAGTGAAGGGCCGGGAGAGCAGAAGAAGAATAAGCCTGCTTGGGGAAATTTGGGAGGTGATGATCTGGAGGGGGGAAATGGTGGGGGTTTGGTACCTGAGGAGCCGGTGGAGGAGTTGGAGGGAAAGGGGCTTGCTGAGAAGGTTGAGAAATAGAGCAAGAAGAACGGTATCTCGTGACCGTGGTATTTAGGTACAGTTGCAAACCATCCAGTACTGCGTTTATGGACCGAGGTTGCGTATTTTTGTTTCTCGCCCTCGCTTACTGGTTTTCACACACAGCCCCTTCTGGCGCGCGTGTGCGATAACGCTGCGGCTCAGAAAACGTGGCTACTCGTCTCAAGAAATCCTGTTCTTTCTTACCTCTGAGGGTGCCTTGCGCCCAGTTCATCAGTATGCTGCAGTGTCAGGTCTCAAGGTATACAACGTGCATCCGTGGCTGCACCTGAGAGGTTTTGCTAGCGAACACAGCCTCATATCGACGAACACCATTTGAAACGCAATGTCTGAACATCATCAGAACAGGGACGAGAATGTCCTTATGACCATAATTGACCTGTATCCCTCCCCAAAAATCTGAATCATGTCTATCACTTGCGGGTCGATTGGCGATATCATATCCATAAGTCTTCTGATCAAGGACCTGGTGGTAGCCCTGGACGACAGCCGAGGCTCTGCAGCAGAGTATCAGGAGGTTATCCGGGAGCTTTGGGGTCTAGACAGAGCCCTCTTGGAAGTTGAACAAGTCTCGAGGACCAACGAGCAAACGATCGAGTTGAATGCGTTGAACGCCACTGCGAAGCGGATTGTGGACGCATGCCGCGAGTGCATTGAAGGATTCCTTCATGAGACGAGAAAGTATGATAGAAGTCTTGGTGGTTCCCGAGACTCAAGTACCATCCGAGTAGTAATGTCTAAGATCCGATGGCGACTAAGCCAAAGTAGTGGCCTGAACAAATTTCGGGCAGAGGTCTGTGCGCATTGCTCATCATTGAGCATCTTGTTGGCAACTGCAAGCATGTTAGTAGTCAGTTTACGTTGTTGATCTTACCGCCCCGATACCATCATTGACACTACCTCAGATCCGTGTCAAACTCCAATTTCAAAGCTCTTGACAGTCAACAACACGGAGCAGAGCAGCAGACTACAGCAGCCCTGGAAGACCAGAAAACCCAGTTTCGACGAATTCAGGATAGCTTGGAAGAAAACTCCAAAATACTCGTTGCGGTCAGATCCTCAATGGTGGATCTGATTAGCACTTTGAAGTTTGAATGGTTGAGGAAGATAGGTACGGAGACATTACAATATCTACATGGGATCTTTTTCACCAACATCGGTATATACCAAGGCGTCATCCAAATTCAACACACTCTCCCACGGTACGTCGATCGCGGCTTGAGCCATGAGGCGTTCATTTTGGAGGATGCCATAGGACGGACGTCTCCAGTAACTTTACAATTCATCAACTCTTGGGAAGCATTTGACGGCGCTCTTGAAACACGCTTTCGAAATCTTCAGGGTCATGAGAAAATTAAGAGAAAAGAATTCGTATTGCAAGAGCACATCTCAAAACGCAACCTCTCTCGAATCCAGCCTTGGGAGGGTGCAATTTTACCGGGCCAAAGGATCGTGATGAGTGTCATCTTCACTGGGAAGCCTAGCGAGAGCGAGACCTTATGTCCTGGTTGTCAGCAAAAGTGTGACAATTACTCCGAAGCTGAAACACAATGGTTTGTACCCTGAGAGTGCAGCAGACTGTAGCTGACTCTGATTCCCAGTCCTAACTGCATGATGTGGTTCGGTCGTGTCATCGAGATCGAAGACAACGAGCACACGGATCAAACAAAGGCCGATGCACTGGGAACATTTCCGAACACATCTAAATTCTCGAGCACGCAAATCAAGCCAACCCCATCAGCCCAGGTCTCTTTTGGCACGCGAGCCTTTGAAACTTTGTACTTGGTCCAAAATTCCGGTATCGTTGGGAGCAATCACTTCCAAACAGGAAAAGAATGCTTGAAGAAAAGACATCTTACAAGGACGAGATATCTTGTTTCAAGAGAGCTCGCATCGTGGCCGTGCAGAAGCGGCTTAAGAAACCTGGACTCAGCACATCGGCGTTTGCTCAAGCGCAACAGAAAGCCGAAGCAGAAGTGCAGAAGGGCCTGTCTTCGATCGATGAGTATACTCGCACGCTTGGGGAATATCATCCTCGTACTGTGTCCGCGATGGTCACAGCTGCGGAAATATACAGGAACCAGCGCAAATTCCGTGAGGCGAAGAGCTTGCTGAAGGATGCTTGGGCGGCGCAAACTTCATCCACTATGTCAAACCCGGAGCTAACGCGAAAGATTCTTCAGACTTGGGTCAAAGTTCTTGTTGATCAGAAAAAGTTGGCTGCAGCTGAGGAAGCATGCCGGAAATTGTTACGAATGATAAAGCTCGATGACTCGGCGGACCCCGCAGACTTGTTGACTTGTGAAATGCAACTAGAATATGTGTTTCACTTGAGACAAAGCGCTGCTGGATCTACTCGAAAACTTTATCAAACCATCGAGCTCCCCAACCACAGCTCTGCGCCCGATAGGATATCTTGTGAAGCAATCAGCACCCTCTTCTCGTTTGGGTGCCCTGTGCCCTCCCCGCAGCCCTGTGTAGCTGATGCAGAACCCAAGACAGCAGCCATCATTGGGACTACCAATAATCCACCAATCTCTTCTCGCCAAAATGTTGAAGCAGACCCGCAAATTGTGTCACCCGAGATTGACTCCTCAGCACTCTCAATCACGTCAAGCTACAGTGATAATCTGACTGCCGACACCTGGAGTGCCCAATCAGTCAATCCGAGCGTCTTGGACTATCACTCCAAAAATGGCCGACTCTATCATGCCTATGAAGCGGGTATCTATTGCTTGCCGAAGGACGAAAATGAACAGGACAGTATGGATATGCAGCACGCCGTGAGCTCCATACTTCTGTCCAGAAATTTATGGTTGGCGCCCATCGACGCCCCCAGAAGTGTTCTAGACCATGGCACGGGAACTAGACAATGGGCGATGGATTTCGCAGATAATTATCCACAATCATTCGTTATAGGCAAGGATCTAAGTGCCATATAGTCGGATTGGGTACCACCAAACGCGAAGTTTGAGATCGGCAACTTTACTCAAGAATGGATGCCGGAGCCTGATAGCCTTGACCTGGTTCATTGCTCCATGGGAAACGCGTTTGTGTCCACAGACTGGGATTCGTATCTGGCTCAAAGTTACAAGTGTTTGAAACCAGGAGGCTGGGCTGAGATCAAGGACGTCGAGTTCATACTGACTTGTAATGACGACAGTCTTCCTCAAAACAGTGCTATAGTTCAGTGGTATAGTTACCTTGTGGAAGGATCCTCATTGGGAAACATCAACCTGCGTTTTGATTTGTCCGTCATCAAGGATTCTTTCCGCAAGGCAGGCTTTATCAACATTGAAGAAAGAAAATTTACTTTTCCAGATGGCAGCTGGCTCGTCACACCAGACATGTTATCAACGGTGTACAAAGCTACACCTAGTGGCTCTGCACTCAGACACCTGTACTTTGCCGGCCTCATTGCCGTCATAAATACCAAGACCATCGAGATCAGCGCGTTCCAGAGCGCATTTTGTGAGTGTCCCGATCTGGGATGGGACTACTTCCAGTACCAGGTTAATTACGAGGCATACAATATAGATATTGAGCCTGGAGGAACGTGTCGATTCTATGATTATGAGAACGTGAAGAGCCGGGTGTTGGAGGAGAAGGATGAGTGTCCATACTTCGATGGCATGTCGCATTTGGCGGATGGTGTGCATGGTGGACCGACATTGGGGCTGTTCGGAAGGACAGAATTTATCGATGGCATAGAAGCAAATTCTCTGACAGTCTTTGCAAAGCTGCTGCAATGGCCACTGGATAAACTGAGCAACTTACTTGATGAGGTGGAAATAGAGGCCAGGAACAGTTCCTATCACTGGTATAGGCCATTGTAAGTCATCTGACTTCCATACTCAAGTGGGCGAAATCATGATATTGACAAAGGCCAGTTATGTTATCTATGGGCAGAAGCCTCTCGATATTGAAATGACTTGAGTCCGCTTTGAACTTGAAGCTTTCTACGGGTAATTCAGATCAGAGCCATACAACATCCACTACGTTTACAACGAAGAGACTATAATTTCCAATTCAGACGCCGCCGAACACTCCTTCACCAAACCACTATTCCTACACACTACATTCAAAACTCCGCTAACACATCCTGGAAAAATGATTTCTTGTCTGTACAAAGTCGTAATCGCTTTTTGCTGTTGTTTCAATCGTTTAGTACTTTATCATTCATTTCTGACTTGAATCTCGAGATGTTTCGAATATCTCCTAACCCGGGATAGTTTCCCCCTTTCGCCTTTCCGTTCTTGCTTAGCGAATATTGCCCCTTTCTAACACCTCCTTTTGAATGCTACTAGGATTTTCATCCCCTTTTACTTTCAACCTAAGTTTCCAAACTTATCTCCTCTTACGGTACCTAATATTCGAAAATTGACTCTTCGCCTTAACCCGGCGAATCGATCCCTTTTCATCACGCCTCACATTCACCACGTTTCCTTAAATAAGGCAACTTTCACAACGGCTCAAGACCTCAAGCATTCATCCTCAACATCGAACCATACACAAAATTTTGGTATTCCACAAGATCTGATTCTCAAACCACACTTTTATCTAGAATCATGTGCAAAATCACCGAGGTCATATATTCGCATTGTGCTCACATCACCGAAGACCATAAAAACTGCAAACACGCACGCAATGGCAGGATATGCTTTCGAAAACCGCGGGTATCAAAGTTTATTTGGGAGGGGTTTTGTGTTCGGTGCCGAGAGGAAATGATTGATTACGCGCTGGAGGCCTTGGAACTTGTGTGAGGGCTAGGGGATGGGGATTGCCGATGGGAGTTCAGAGGGAGGTTTCGAAGTGTGGCGGTGAGGGATTCGGGTGGAGAGGTGGAGGGAGGAGAAGGAGATGGGGATGGAGATCTGGAAAAGGGGAGAGCGAAATAGTCGAATAAGGGGAAAGGGTCTCAAAAGGAGGTAGGACCTAAGCGAAAAGGCGAAAGGAGGGACAGGCTGTCCGGGCGGAAAAAAAGTGGCCGATTTTAGCGAGTCCCCAACATCAACACCCTTCAACAATACCAAACCTTCAAAATTTGCTAAAACTTGATATCAGAGCTCTAAGTCAAACTGTCTGCCAATTAGTTTTTGGAAAATTTGATTGAGGGTTGTGGTTGTTCTTTAAGCCTGAACGTAGGAGGAGTAGGTGAACGCCAAAATCTGCCACTTTTTTCCCGCCCTGGCAGGCAGGAAGGGCGGCAGGCACGAGTCGAGCGAAGCGGCATGTGATCCAAGAAGATTCTCTTTTGCGGATGATTTGAATTCTCGAATACATTCTTATAAAAGCCGGGGAGCAATTTTGAGAGTCCTGCAAATATTCATGGCAGTGTCTCCAACCTTATAACGCGAAACAAATTTTGATCACGTGATAGTAGCCACCCTTTACGAGGTCTCGGTTCGCCTTTTCGTATTTCTCCTTCCGCCTTTGGTCGCCTTTTTACTTCGCCTTATACCAAGCCACCACCACCACGACCTGCTCAAATAACAGCCTGATTCCCAGCTGAAGATGCATCAACCCACTTTCTATCGTCGTCGCTTGCTGGGGCTGATCCTGTACTTCAGCCGCAATACCAGAAACCTACCCGACCGACAGTAGAGAATCGCGATTGTGGTACGAAATGATATTGCCTCAGCAGCCGGATGCCGAAAGTGCGCCATTCGTGACTGAGGATTGCCCGGAAATAATCGAGTTTTTGACCACAGATTTCAAGCCGGCTTCCAGTAAGCATTCTTTCCATGGCCATTGAAACCAATCACTGACATCCATGTTGAAGACCCCCAGCAGGCATCGTATCCTACACCGGGGGCCACGGAAAGCAGCTTTCAAGATAGCGGGCTTTTCGATTTACCTCCATTTTCTTCGACGCAAGGTACGGAAAATTCGACGAAATTACCGAACGAACGTTAAGCTAACTTTACTAAGATGTTCAGCTCCCAGAGTATGGGCTTTTCAATGCGACCTATGATCCGCCTATGTCGTTTCGGGATCGACATCGGTTCCTAGATGGAATTTACAATTCCTACCCGGACCCGGACTCGATAACGGCTAAGGAGATTGGTGATATCGCTCGGAAAGTAGGTCTCTTGATGGAAGAAGTCCTTTCATGGTTCGAGGATGAGAAATCGAGAAGGGCAGAGCTTCTTGCAAAATATCACCACAAGGCACAGAAGTCGGTATGCCAATTTCCGCCATCCCCTGAGAGCACGAGAGCCTCTGGCGAGGTCAGTTCTGCTTCGTCGTCCTACAGTGCTACCACTCCTGGAACACCATCACAATCGCTGGACATATTTTCACCTTGTCCAACTTCGATAAACCAAAAGCCAATGGCCCCACCGAAGCCGAAACGTGGGAGACCAGCCAAGACGCACGTCAAGTCTGAACCTGATCTTTCCTCGCCAGATGGAAAACGCAAGAAGCTGTCGGTGAAGTACCCGTGTCCTGATTGCGGCCATTTTGTTGCTGCAGAGCGCTTCGCTGAACATATCGACCGAAAGCATTTCCCTGCAAACGTTTGGGAATGTCCCAAAACTGATCGACGAACTGGGAAACGCTGTTCATCGAATCTTCATTACAGACCGTCATACCGGCATGACAATTTCGCGACACACTTGAAAGGCGAGCACGATTGCCCTGATCCAGAGATAGTTGAGTTGAAGAAAACTTGCAAGTTTGAAGTGACGGACTTCTTCCACAAGTGCTGTGGCTTTTGTGACCAGTCTTTGGGGAATCGAGATGAAAGCATACTGCACATCAAAGAGCATCTTAGAGAAATCTCTCAAAGGCCAAATCCACCTGCGGACTTGGGTGTTTCCCTGTGGAAAGAAAGATGCGGCTCTGAACACAAACTCCAGCTCGGCGTTCACTACCGAAGAAGCCAAATTTCGAAGCCAGATCCCGTGGATAGAGATAAGGATCCAGATCATGATGAGGATGATGATGAGGACAAGGACAGAGGATCCGGTGAAGGCAATTCGCACACGCCGGACCTCGGTGGCTCCGGCTTTCAACCGAACAAAAACAGTCATGATAATGACCGTGATCATGATGGAGGCGGACGATCCGACGAAGTCAGTTCGGACAATCCATGCTACGATAACTTGGTCCCCTTTGAGCCGAAGAATATCAGTCAAGGGCGGGACGATGGCTCCAGACAAGATAACCCTTTCTCACCCGCGAGATTCGAACACAGGCCTGTGCCTGACTCCATCTCGCACACGACGCAGTTTGGCAAACTCACAACTAAAGAGTATGAGCCCGGCTTCCCTCTTGATACTGATCTCTATCCGTACCCTCACGAGTTACCCGAGCTTCGAGCCGAAGCTCTATCAAACTTGTCGACTGCATCTGGCCCCTCGGAGTCATCCTCAGCAATGGGCTCGCCCTATTTAATCCGAGGTCACGTCATTCCGGTACCAGAATGGCCAGAAAACGGTCTGGGCTTGCATCCTAGCGTATTGGGATTTGATAACTTTGGCCAAAGTGGCGAATGTAGTTTTACTACCCCAGGTATGGACGAATTTGCTCTAGACTTCCCGACTGGGAAGTTATACCCTCCTGTATCAAGTTTTTACGCCCAACACATCCCTCCAGCATACCCTGAGTCCCCCTCCCTGTCGCAGATGTCCAAGAACGAAGCGAAGTCCAATCAGGGGAGTATGTCATCATACGTTGATTCGAAATACGCTCAGTGCCCTTATCCGCAACGACAATCCGTGCAATCGCACAGCAGCCAAGACACTCTCAGCAGTGAAGAATGCAAAGAGAAAGGACGCTGCCCATATCTGGAGTGTGGCATGGTGTTCAAGGATCTCAAAGCTCACATGCTCACACACCAGAACGAACGTCCCGAAAAGTGCCCGATTCAAACATGCGATTATCATATCAAGGGATTTGCTCGGAAGTACGACAAGAACCGACATACTTTGACACACTATAGAGGTTCCATGGTCTGTGGCTTCTGTCCGGGTAGTGGTTCTGCAGCTGAGAAGTCATTCAATCGTGCAGACGTCTTCAAACGCCACCTCACCAGTGTCCATGGAGTAGAACAGACGCCTCTAAACAGCCGCAAAAAGACTTCACCTGCAGGAAACATCAACAGCAGCAAAAAACTATCAGGCTATGCACCCGATGCTACAGGCAAGTGTTCAATTTGCACAGCGACATTCAGTAATGCCCAAGACTTTTATGAGCACCTTGATGATTGTGTTCTCCGCGTTGTGCAGCAGGAAATCACTTCAGAGGTTATCAATGCTGCTCGATTGGCAGAAACTGAGGATGATCCAGGCGTGCATGACACACTTCGCGATAATGATCCCCCTAGAACTACTATGGATGAAAAAGAAAGCAAAGGCTATCAGACTACCACTAGAACCTGGCAGAAGGATAAGGGTCGCAAGAAGCGCAAGGACTACCCGTCGTCCTGGGGCTACCCGACACCGCAGATGAAAATGAAGAAGCGCGTCCTATGCGTCTTCGACGGGCGCCAACGACTCTGGAAAGATGACAAGCTTACCGACGAGAAGGCGTACGTCACGGATCTGGATGTTCAGACTTCGCGCCGCGCAGACGCGTTTCATAATGCTACGGAGGAGAAAGGCCCTTGGGCTGCGGACGATCTGACTGGTATGGATCTTGAGAAGTTGACGGAGATTAAGCGAGTAGACATATGACTACTCCCTTCCTCCCCTCAGCCGGCTCAGAGTCTGTCATGAGATATGGCCGATCAATGTGTTATGAAGATACCTTTCTCAACGCAAAAAATTCACAAGGCCTCGAGTGAACCCCTCCAATGTGAGATTTTCAATTCACGAGGTTGGTGACGGGACCCAAAACTTTCCTGGTCACATCTAAGTTCCAGTGGCGAACGAGCTAAATCACACCCTAAGAACTACTATTCTTATAATGCTACATGTTCAAAGTTCAAAACTTCGCCAACACATCCTGTGTATACGTCCACAATTCCTGCCCCAGCCTCTCACTCTTCGCCGTTTTATCCAGCCTATCATTACTCAACCTTCCCACCGGCATATAAAACCCTCCATTTACCAACTCCTCCTTTTTCGCGCCAGCCGCCGCCCACAGCTGGCTCAGACGTCCTTGGTCCTGCTCCATCATCGAGACGCCGAGGAAGAAGAAAATAATCCTCACCAGGACCTTCATACCGAATGAGATAGAAGTCGTCAGGTCGGTGCGCACAGCTCCAGGATGCACCGAGATGGCCTTGATATTAGAGTCAGGGTACCGACGCGCGAACTCGGCTGCGTAGACGATATTTGCTAGCTTGCTTTGCCCGTATCGGTAGCTTGATCCCAAGAACCCTTCTTGTGTCGTCCGCAGCGTTTTAAAGGTAACGCCGCCCGATGGGTGCCCCATCCAAGCGGTGGATGTCAGGGAAATAAGGCGCACGTCAGAATTTGGCATTTTGGCAGTCTTCTGCATGACGGGTAGGAGTTGTTGGATTATCATGGCGTGTGCTAGGTGATTGATTGCGAAATGGTTCTCGTAGCCGTCTACACTGAGACCAGGCGGGATGAACATCACCCCTGCGTTGCACCTATCGTTTGATCGAAGTCAGTGTTGAGTTCCTTGCATTGAAAGGGAATAAAATGAGAGACTGGCGCTTACATGAGAATATCGAGGCGGTCGTGGGTGAATTGGGCACATGCTTTCTTTACAGAAGCCAACGAGTTCATATCCATCTTTACGAACGTCATTCCAACTGAGGTGTTGGTTTCCTGGACCTCAGAAATTAGAGCTTCCGAAGCTTGAGAATTTCGACCGCTAAAGTAGATATGGGCAGGATTGTGTTTAGCAAGAGCTAATACTGTGGCCTTGCCCAACCCCGCAGTACCTAGAGACTGTCAGTCATGTCGAATCTCAGAAAACTAGAACTCTGGAACTGACCTCCAGTTATGAAGATGACTTTTCCTTCCTGAGATGGTATCTCCTCGGGATTGAAATCCACAAAGTTCTCGAGATTCGGCATGCTTTCGCGTTGTTTCGCAAAAGTGTAGCAAGAATGATATATTGATTTGAAGAGGCTATCAATGGACGGTTTTCGTACACAATGAAGATGACGTATTGTTTGAATGACAATGAAAAGTCAAAGACTGCTTCAATGTTTAGAAAGTTGTAATGCTGATTGCTGCCCAGAGACCAGACAGCGAGGGCTGCAGGCAGGTATTTATCTTTCTGCGGAGCCATATTGAAGGCGACTTTAAAACCCAAAGCGCTTCAACTACGGCCGTTGAATAATAGATGCGGACGAATACAAAAGTCATTGACCGATATCATGATATTGTTGACTGAGGTGGCTGGGCCGAAAGGGGCTAGACTGCTTATCATGCAGGATAGTTCTACCAGCCATTTATAGCCTAGCTTCATGCAGGATAAGCAGTGTAGCTCCTTTTGTCAACTTGACAAGGGGCTGGGGAGCATGGGGAAATACTTGTCCTGGAGATCTTCTAAACACCGAGGCGACACCCATACCTACATGTCCTACCTCCGTACACTTCGCATCTCTTCTGCTTATCATACATGAGCCTGTTTCCTGCGGGCGTAGCCTTAAACATAACATTGCACACGCGCGAAGTCCCACCCGGTCGTGATCCGTCTTTCGACGAGTCAACAGGCGACCCATGGCGGGGTCCTTAGCTGAACTACCTTTGTCCGTCACAAATGAGCAAGTGAGGCTGCACCTATCGAAGTTTCCTGTAAATTCCATCCCAAGCCCTGAGGGCATAGTAATAACTCGAGATGACGACTGGTCTGGAAAGACAGACCCAGCTGAACGGAGGAGGCTGCAGAATCGCCTTCATCAAAGGGCATGGCGTGAGTGACGTTTACTAAACTTAATAAAATGAGGTACTGAATCTTGAGGTGTCACAGGAAAAAGAAAGGCACTTGAGCGAGCTGCTGCAAGCCAATCTCCGCCGTCACTGTTGGACCCTGCATCTCAGGGAGACGCCAGGTCGCTGGCAGTACAACCTGTCGCCGGTGGAGGCGCCCTTCTTCGGCAGCTAGTCCAGGACCATGTGAGCGGGCGTCAACGCATGCCAATTTCATTTGAACTACCCCAGAGTCGATTCACATTCTGGGAAGCACTGGAGACCCTAGGCGAACCACAGAGCATATTCGCCTACTGGGCCGAGCTAAGGGCGCAGCGGAAACGTGAGGTCATGTCTTCTCTGTTGTCTCCACATCTTCGTGCTCTCCAGAAGCAAGATGCCTGGAACCACCAGTCGAATGTGCAACGCATACCCGCATTTCAGTTCCCCCTCTCCGCCGACCACCAACTATTCGTCTTGATACAATGCAACGCTCTGCGAGGCGTAATGACCAACATGTCCATTCTCCTACACCTCAGTGGTCAACCTCTCTCCGGCTGGGCAGACTTCTACACCGAAGACTTGCCACCACCATCAGATAACGCACCACCCTCCTTGCGACCAACGTCGCTCCAAAGAACCGTGAAGCACGAGTCCTGGATAGACATCATTCCCTACGCGAGCCTGCGTGAAAACATTATCAGGAACCAAGATAATCTAGACGCTGACGCGCTCTGCGATGACTTTCTCGGAGGCATGTATGAAGGCCTAAGCGAGGTGCAAGGTCGAGGCATGATTTTGTGGGGAGAACCTTGGTCTGAGGATGGATGGGAAATAAGTGAGGAATTTGCAAGGAAATGGAGTTTTCTGCTGAATGGTTGTGGTGACTTGATCAACTCAACGAATCGGTGGAGAGAAGCGAGGGGTGAAGAGAGACTTATTGTTGAGGTGTGAGGATTAAACTATCTTCTAGCCCGAACAACGAGTGACCTCTCTCGCTTTCACCTCATCCAGCACTTCCAATACCGTTCGCGGAACGATTGCCTTCCCGACCACGAGCTCAAGATACTCCCGCGTCCATTCTTGGCATCGCCTTCCCTACGAATGTATCAGCTGGCTTTCACAACATGCATCTCTCTACTTACGAAGGTGGGATCCAACGGCCTCGTACTAACAGGAGCCTCTACCCTCTTCGCCAATCTCTCCACACTATCCCTCGGCGTTACATCCGCCATCACACCGCCTTTCCCCTCCTTACCTTTATCTTCAACATCAACAGACCGACTTTCCACCTCGCACAAGATATGCTTTCAAAGCGCTCCGTGATGGTACCTAGGTTATAGCCCCCCGTGAACTGGAGCCCGTAGCCCGTGAATGGCGTGCCGAGGACTTGGATGAGTTTTCCTTTCGAGGGAGATGTTGAGGATGGTATGAAGAGCGCCCAGTACGCGCGGGTGAGGTAGGTGAGGAGGTAGAAGGGTCGAGGAGTAAGTGATTGGTCGGTGGTGGACATTTGTGAGGCGGTTTGGAGGAGAATTGTTGAGCCGATGGGATTTTCTTAGGTATTTGGATGAGAAACTCTTCTACATTAATGGGCTGGAGATGAAAACCAAATTGTTGGTTGTTTATGTCTACCACTGCCTAGAGGGCTAAGCAAGATTTAAGACTTACCTACCTGTTGGATAAAAAGGTCAGGAAGTCTCGAAAAAATAGATACCATTACTTGAATAAACTGCTCAGAAGCTGGCAAAGGGTGAAGAGTGCTGAGATTCCAAACCGTTCCGCTTGGATGCAAAAGTCGTGGCAGATTCATCCATGACTTTGATAAGCACAATGCCACAGGAGCAAAACAAATATTGGAAATCTTGATTTTTGTGAGAAAATATCTCTTCTCTTCTCTTTCAATCAGCAGATGATGTTAAAAAGATTCCAGAACAGGAGAAGCTATTCGCCTAGAACTTCTGGTAGTAAATATCCTCTGTTGACAACAGAACCATGAGTGGGGTCAAAGCCAGAGCCATCACTGAAGTCCTTGGAACAGTATGTTTTCCGTAGGTCAGTCGTAATGACAAGTCATGGAAATCACGGCTCTATCTATGCTCCATATCATACATCCGTAACGCCACCATATACATTCCTGATGTAATACATCTCACTGGAAAAGTCGCTTGCCGCCGACCTTGGCCCCGAATCTCTCAACACCGCTGTGATTTTGTGCTTGCCAAAGTCCCAACTCTCCAACTAGACCCATGTCCGACAGCAAGTGTCTTCTGTAGGCCTCACGCAAGTGATCCGGCGTCAATGGTCCACGTCGCTTCTCCTTCTCTCGTGGTGCGCCATCCGCCGTAGGTGGGAAGGGACGTCCGGTTGTCTGATCCTCACCAGATGCCTCGAGCCATTGTGTTTGTACTGTTCTTGCACCCTCGATAAGTTCTCCAGCAAAGACCTTCGCAGCCGACTTGACAGCCAGGATGACGCTTGCGGGAACGGATTGCGAGAGTGTTTGGTTGACGATCTATTATACGTCAGTGATTTGAAAGGTACCTGTGTCAAGCTCAACTTACTCTTCGGACAACAGCATCGGAAAGCTTACTACTTCTCCATGCCGAATATCGATTGAATTGATCCGGGTCGAATAATTCATCCGCAATGCGTGCTCGGTTCCTCTCCTCCTTTGCTCGTTCCTCTCTTCGCTTTTCGAGTGCTTCGACAGGGAATTCCTCAGGACCATCGTCATCTTCCTCGAAAACGCTCGCGCTTCTCTTTCTGCCTGTACCAGATCCGGACATTGTGGACTTCGCCTTTCCACCTAGTGCTGATGCACTATCCTCATTCTCCTTCGCCTGCAACTTTTTCGACTTCCGCTCCTTCTTCTTTTTAGTGCTGGAGGGTCCGGCGACGCTGCCAGAGACGAGAGACATGGCATCCATGCTAGGGGATCGTGAGAAGGTAGGTGTTTGCGAGTCGATCTCTGGAGGGAAGGAAGTCTGACGAAGGGGATGTGCAGAAGAAGCCACGGAGGTTGTCGAAAGCATGGAAGCCTTGCGGCGCTTTACGGCAGGCGCTGAAGATGGCATATCTGATGACCGCCGTTTGGGAGGTTGAGGCAGTTGCGCGTTCGAAGGGTACGGGGGTGAGATGGCGGTTCCAAAGCCTTGATAATTACCAAAGTTATTGTAAGGCGGTGAACCCATGATTGCGGGCTCGGTAGTAGAAAAAAAGGAAGCGATTTAATACGGTAGGAATAGATCTGGCGATATGGCTCTAGAGGGTAAGTGGTGAATGTGATTTCTGGCAGGAAGCTCACGAGGCTGAGATGAAGTCAAGACCTCGCATCGCATCGGCTTCTCTGCCGAAATGCAGGGGTCACTTTAGCGTCATCGGCGCAAAGGTCAAATTCCGGGGAATTTTTGAAAAGACTCGCCCTCGCGTTCGACCTTTCCAAGATGGTTGAATTTGCAGATCTCCCAGCGAAAATGAAGGGCGAGGATGAGAATATTACCTCCGACTCGAATACTTCTGGACTGGGTACTCCCAATGGCACTCTGAAGCGGAAATCCGAGGGCGAGGGGCAGAGTAAGAAAAAGAGAAAAGCGAAATCGGAGGAGAGATCAAAAGTGAATGGAGAGATTCCTCATTCAAAGAGACGAAGGCACAGCATCAGCAAACCTGCAAGAGACCCCAGAGATGAAGAGTTTCCTACTAGGCCCCAGAAGAAAGAGGTAGCTGGGACAAGATCGCCGAGTCCAGTCATAGATTTTGACGGTCTCAGCCGCCCAAGTGAGTGTAGATGGGCTGCCTTTGATCAATCTACTGACATTCATAAGGTCTTGGTACCCGCGAACGCAAAGAAGAGACCCCCGAGCAGGCTGCAGCTCGACTGAAGAAACTCTCGGGAGCGGTTCGAACTATCCTTGAGTGCCTTGGGGAAGATCCGGACCGTGAAGGACTTCTCGGGACTCCAGAGAGATATGCCAAAGCAATGTTGTTCTTCACAAAAGGATACCAAGAGAATGTTAGAGATATCGTCAATGATGCTATCTTCCACGAGGGGCACAATGAGCTCGTAATTGTAAAGGATATCGAGGTATTCAGTCTTTGCGAGCATCATATGGTGCCCTTCACCGGAAAGGTATGGTCAATCAGTATGGAGGATCTGCAGTTATGTTGACAAATATGACAGATGCATATCGGCTACATTCCGGACAGAGATGTTATTGGGATCTCTAAACTCCCACGAATAGCAGACCTGTTCTCCCGGCGACTGCAAATCCAGGAGCGTCTTACCAAAGACGTCGCACATGCGGTCATGGAAGTCCTCAAACCACAAGGAGTTGCGGTGGTAATGGAATCTAGTCATTTGTGCATGGTGATGCGAGGCGTGGAGAAAACAAGTGCCACAACAATCACAAGCTGCGTACTGGGTTGCATAGAAAAGAGGGAGAAGACCAGAAACGAATTTTTCAGCCTGGTGGGTCTTAATAGACGATGACATAGATGTGGCGGCTGTTTGCATTTCAAGGAGTTAGATGTTACACGGTTTGAGCGATCAAGGGTCTTCAACACCCACGGGACGGCGTTTATTATGGTCTTAACGCCACACACTCATGCATGCAATATTTTCGATATCTTCAGGGTATCACAAATCTAAATCCACTTTGCATAGTCTCTTCTCATAGCCGCTTTGCTTGACCCGCAAGTATCTCCGCTTTGAAAGCCGGTATCTTCTTCACATTCCAATCGTCCCAAGCTTTGACTTTCCCGGCCTCTTTCCCACGAATCCCTTCACGCACCTCCTTGAGCGATTCGGATACCTTTGCGAGTATCTCATCTCCAACAGCCTCAATCGACTTTCCTGCATTGATGACCTTCATATGTGCCTCGTCGCTTTGCACGTATAGCAGATCAAGGAATAGCTCTCTAACCCGCTGCTGCATCTCTTTCTTCTCGTACTTCTCATCTCCGTACCCGCCTCTCTTCTCCGCCTGCTCAGCCTCGAGGTCCAGAAAGACAACAACATCTGGCTTAGGTAGTCCTACATCTGGAGTTTTAGCCCATTCAAGAGATAAGTTAGGGTTCCGTTTGGCAGCACTGTAAACCATTCCGGAGTAGTAGTAGCGGTCACATATGATAGTGTAACCTTGGGCAAGAGTCTCTTCAATCCACTTCCTAAGAAATTGTCAATGATGATCCTACAAAATACAAGAGATCTTTACATACGCTTTTTCCCAGCGATTTGCGGAGAAGAGAAGGTGGATCACATGGTCGTCCATTTCGGTTTGACTTTGGAGATAGCTCTCTATCATTTTGCCAATTGGGGATGTCCGGTCTGAACGTGGTCAGAAATGTATTCTCAAAAAAACATTTAGCAAGTAAAAAGTATGCCTTTGGAATTACCTGGAAATCGAATTGTCTTGATATTATGCCCTGATTCATAGAGTTTATCACAGAGCCGTTTAACCTGCGTTGTCTTGCCAGCTCGATCCAATCCCTCCACCACGATAAAAGCACCTCGATTAATAGGGTTTGCTGGCTCTTTCCATGGCCAAGGCTTGTCAGATGAAGTTGCCATCTTTCTCTAAGGAATTTCTGGTCGGTGTTGAGCGGACTTGAAGCTTCTTTCTTGGGGTGATTTCAGAAGCGCGTCAGGGAGACGCGACGGCGTCCTAAATTTTCGGCGAAGTGACCTCAGCCTTGCCCGGAGCTTGCGACATTGAGAACGGTAACAAAATCATCATTCAAAATCGAGACCGCAACTAGCTTCTACTCTCACCTTCTCGAACTGGGAGGCGCATTCACCGCGACACGATCTGGCACAATCGACTGCCAGAAATCGAGCGCTTCCACCGCTTTTGGATCATCGTCAAATGCGCCCTCATTCATGACCTAACCATCGAATCGACAACCTCTGTCGCGGCGACTTAGAGGCACCTCATCCTGCATCTACGAGCTCAATTTGCGCAAATAATCTTCAGTATGACGGACCAAAAGCTTCTCTGGAATCCGGACAACGTGCGAGATGTCGCAGAGTCAGTGGGCATATCTTCTTTGAACGAAGAGGCCGTCAAGGCGCTCTCAGCAGATGCTGAGTTCCGGATCAACCAAGTCCTCATAGAGGCGCTGCGATTCATGCAAGCAAGTAAGAGAACAGTGATGGGAACACAAGACATATCACAAGCGTTGAGGGCTTTGAATGTTGAACCACTTTACGGTTACGACTCTACACGGCCCCTTCGATTTGGAGAAGCGTCGCTGGGCCCTGGGCAACCGCTATTTTACATCGAGGATGAGGAGGTTGATTTCGAGAAGCTCATCAATGCGCCGTTGCCCAAAGTCCCTCGAGATGTCGCATTTACTGGTAAGTGTACCGTGCGGAGTCATGGGAGCTCGAGCTGATATTTTACAGCACACTGGCTTGCCGTCGAAGGCGTCCAGCCATCCATACCTCAAAATCCTACTACCGCCGAAGCCCGTGCAAATGAACTAGTGCCCAAAGGACCTGGTGCGAATCCAAGTCTGGCAGCACTTGCAGGCAACGATAATGTCGCATTCAAGCCGCTGGTGAAGCATGTCGTCTCGAAGGAGCTCATACTGTTCTTTGACAAGATTCGGGGAGCTATTTTGGACGAGGATCCTGACCAAGAGGTTGTTATGCTCCGCGCATCGGCCTTTGAAAGTGTTCGTCAAGATCCAGGCCTACAGCAGCTGGTACCATACTTCGTACAGTTTGTCTCTGAGAAAGTCACGCACTCCCTTAATAACTTATTTGTTCTCCAACGGATGATGGAGCTCATTCACGCCATGATCGAGAATAAGTCGCTATTCATTGCCCCATACGTTGCAGCGCTCGTTCCTCCGATTCTCACATGTCTGATTGGGCGCAAGCTTGGTGCGGAAGGCATTGATAATCTAAAGGAGCAGTTTCAACTGCGGGACCTATCGGCTTCACTGCTTGGCCATATTGTGAACAAATTTTCCAACACAAATGGGGAATTACAGGCTCGCCTAGCGCGTACCTGCTTGAAGTATTTCCTTGACCCTTCAAGATCACTGCAGGAGCAGTACGGAGCTATCTGTGGAATGGTGTCCGTCGGCGGCCCAGAGTCAATTTCGACGCTCGTTCTTCCAACCCTGAAGTCTTTCGAATACATTTTGGTTAAGGCTCAGAACGAGCGTGGCCCAAGTGATGAGTCCCTGAGGATGCTGATGGCTGGCATCATAAGAGCGATCACAACCCTCTCACCTTCATCAGATTCCATGATGACCAATGGCACGAATGGTAATGCGTCCGAGGCATCGGCCGTTGAGGAATACTTGGGCACAGTGATTGGTAGTCGGATTGTTGCGATGGGAGACCACGATTTGAACAAGGCCATTCTGGAGTCAAGGGACGAGGCGCTGAACGATGAGGCCATGAGGGACGCGGAATAAGGGACTCTCTTGCATTGCATGGCGTCAATGGGCGTCTACGGAATCTACAGTGCATCTTCGGGGTGGGATAGGGGTCTCAAAATCAAAGCATAGTCTTGAGAATGTCTCGAGAGTCCCGTAGGTACCTAAGAATATACGGCATTCTCATTCGTAGCCCTGTGGCTTAATCTGCGGATCAGGTTACGACGACAGCTGGCGACCTTAGATATCGTCGTCACAGCCGCCTTTGCCCAGCAACATGCGTTTTTGAACGATTCTTTTGTGCTTTAAATATATAATGACTTGTATGGACTGCAGAAATTTTGACGTCCGACGTGACGGCGAAGGGTTCACAGTGAAGTTGTCTGATCTTCCCGGAAACTGACGTTTTTGCACCTTGCTAAGCAGCCTTGACCACCACTTCGCACCGCAGACGAAGGTTACTCAGTCAGACACATTGATTCGAGTAGACTTGCGAGATTGTGATGCTATCAATGTCGAAGTCATGAATTCTGATTCCACACGAGGGTCTGGGTATTGGGGGTTACTTGTAAGCTTCTGGGGTATATAGTCCCTCAGGTATATAGTCCCTCAGGTATGTGATCCTCTCTTGTGCTTTCTTAGGTTAGAGGCAAATTAAATGGCGTGCAATTGATGAAAGACCAGATTCTCCAATTCCTGATCTACCTTCCCCACTCCATGTGGGCACCTTGATCTCGCTCGGATGCAGATTCATGCTTCCGTTCTATTGAGGATCAAATCTGCTACTGCTCTCAATCCCATGAGAAATGCATACAGGCCACATCGCAAAGTTTACCCAAACGGGTTCTTCATATTGGCTTCAATGAGCAAGATACTGTCAAATTGGTGAACTCACGACTTAGCTTGAAGATGTGTTACGCTTAACCACTGCTGGGGGATCTCATCAACCGACTAAAACTATGTTGTCCACATTGCCTCAGATGAAAGAGTCCATTCCCTGGGCTCATCTGTCTCCAGTTTTCCAAGATGCGATCTCGGTCTGCCGGCATCTTGGTGTCCAGTGGATTTGGATCGACTCCTCTGCATCATCAAAGACAGCAGGGCGAATGGGAGACCGAGTCGGCGAAAATGTGTGATTACTATGAGAACGTATATCTCACGATCTCAGCATCATTTTCTGAGTATGGAACCGTTCCGTTCCTTCGCGATCGAGAGCCACAATGGCTACCCCGAAGTTTTCCCTTCACATGTGCCGATGGTACAGAAGCGATTGTCAAAGCTCGCAAGCGTACCGGAAGCTCTATGTCGGATAATATCGAGCAGTTGGGGCCATTATCATCACGAGGTTGGGTCTGGCAGGAAAACGTTCTCTCCACCAGGGTCTTGCATTTTACACAATCGGAGCTGATCTGGGAATGCAAGTCCGAGAGGTATTCAGGAGATGGGATTCGATCTTGAGGCTTCTATACAACGCGATTGTGCCAGAAACACTTACGCTTTGAGAGGAACCCTTGGGCCTGCTGGCACGACCTAGTGGAATGTATTCGGTTCGGAAGCTGACATTTGAGACTGACAAGTTACCCGCTGTCAGTGGAGTCGCATCAACGTACATGCAAAGACTCTTTCGGATTATCACGCTGGACTGTGGAAAGACAACCTACCGATGGAACTTTGCTGATCAGTGGATTATGTATAGTCGAACTCCTCAAACCCGGTCACGTTACCTGAGAGGTATATTGCTCCATCCTGGTCATGGGCATCTGTCAATGGAGCACTGACCTTCGCCAATGTTGGCCTGAATGTCATGTTCCACTCTTCTGTTCTAATAATGGACATACGGTGCTCTGTTTCTGGACTGAATAAGTTTGGGGATGTCTCTGGGGGCAGGTTGATCCTCAAAGTGCCTGTCGTTCTGACACTCAATTGTCACGATCCGCTGGATAGCTTCACTTATACTGGGGGCGATGACCCAACGACCAGAGAGCCGATGACGCTTGACTCCATTCTGGTTCAGTATCGAAAGGACCGAGGTTCCAACCCAGAAGTTATGACTGTCAGAAGAGCTCACAAGGATGACATTCTCAGACCCTTTTTTTTAAAGGTCTCATGCATCAAAATCTGCCATGAAGAATGTGGAGGCCTTGACCATCCATATATTTATGGCTTAGTCATAGATTTGTCGGAAAATGAGAATGATGTCTACACACGACTTGGTCTGGTGGAATTGGACAGTGAAGGGTGGTTGAAGATGCGGCCGAAGAACGGCTCAGACTTGTCTAAGGAAATGGAGCCCTGAAAGCTGCGGGAAAAAAAAGAAAAGAAAAAGAAAAAGAAAAAAAATATCTCACCTTATTGCATTTTTGCAACAAAAAAAGCCCTTTTTTGACTTGTATCTCTGTGGTCCTCATGATGCTCGGGCATCTGTCTCGCAACTCCTTCAGCCTCCAAACTTAATGGCATGAGAATATTCGCTGGGGACTTTCCTACAGTTGGGGGATGCCCCCGGAAACTTGAGCAACTTGAAACTGATCAGGGGGTAATTGCCGAACCCCACGAGCTGTTTGGTCCATGCACTCCTCCTAATTCACTCGTGCCTCAGCGAGCTTGTCTGTGTCCGACTCACGAGTATGGACATATTCCCTGGCTGAAGTCATGCGAATGGAATGTTAGGTATCTTGTGGAGTACGGCTTTCTGCATCGGCACTCTTTGCCAAGAAACATGTTACCATTTCATTCGCGGCTTGTTTCTAGCCGACGCCAAGCTTCGCCCGGCATCGTACTCGCGCCCAACGGTCACGATCGTGCCGCCACATCTCTGGCCTCTCAATTGGTAAACTATGCCGCTGCACCAGGCTCAGAACCGAAAGTTTATATTTTACCGCCAAATTTGTGTGGCCAAGGTACCAGTTCTATGTGGTATCTCATCAAACTGGCGGTGAAATCTCGGAGCACTTTTCACACGTCCAGAAACTTTACCTCCCAATCGGGAATATTCTGCGTTTGCGAGGACTTTTATGGAATAGATTAACATCAAATATAGAGAGACTGAATTAGAGTCTTGCCATTAGGGCGATCAACCAATCTAGACCTCTACTTCCCAGCATTCAATCGTTTGGAGTAGTTTTCGAGTTGGTTTTGGCTTCTCAGAGAAGCTCAACCCTTCCTTGCGTTTGGAAGTTCAGCGTATTCGGGATTGGCAAAAATGCAGCCCGAAATAGAGTGCCCAGCAGACAAGCAACTTTGCGTTTGGAAGTTCAGCGTATTCGGGATTGGCAAAAATGCAGCCCGAAATAGGGTGCCTAGCAGACAAGCAAAATGGCAAAGCCATGTTGTAGCATCACGTGCTCTAGCTCCTAGCCCAGTCCCAGCTACATCTGCTCTCCCCTAGCATATCAATTTCGATCTTCTCGTATTTCCTGTTTGACATAATCTCTTGATGAAGAACTGATGTCGTGTACTTGGGTACTTTCAAGCTGTCAATGTCTTCCGCGAGGTACGGGCACCCTGGGTCGGGCATCGATGATTCACGAGGTTCATAAAATTCACATTTCACCACGAACACAATTCGTATCCGATACCGACAGACTTTGCATTGCCGTGGGTTCACAACCATCGTCTCATACCCTGTGCCGGCCCAGTAGCCCTTCGTTCCCGGTCTTCACCTCCGGTCTGGTGGGACGACGGCCCAAGCAACGTTCTGTTTCATCGCTGCCTCACTCCATGTGAACCCCCTCCCCAGACTTTGACGCGAGCCATGAGGCGTTCCCGCTTTTTGTCACGGTCCAATGGATCTCCCCGCACGGGAATTGCCACTCCCAAACAGTTTCATGTCCTAAAGATTAACTTTGAATTCTCCCTGTGGGGAATAGCCCGAACTATAAACTGTTCATCACATATGAATACACTTTGTGGCTTTATTTTGCCACAATGCCGTCGACTGAGAACGAAAACCGTTCCTTGGCCAAGCAGGACGCGCGGAGTGCTGCAGTTCTGAACATGCACGGTGTTTGTCTCATCATCAAACGAGCGACAGCCTCGTCGTGTGCACGAGTATCTTGCTCTATCTGTCTTGTTCGTGTGGAGTACATATTCTACAAGTCGGTGGCGACTGCACATCTCGAACATCTGCATACTCCGCAATAATCAAAATGATTGAAATGGCGTCCTCACTTTCTCGCTGCTCTTCTACCCGTAGCAAGCACGCATCATGTGATGTTTCCGGGAGTGTATACCTCATCTCATCAGACGGGCGCATGCTCAGCTTGCCGATACCTACAAGATCCTCTCGGGACCCGCTGAATTGGAGCGCAATGAAGCGCGCGCGCGCATTCGTCGCAATCTTTCTGTTCGCGACCGTTGGGCTGCTCGTCGTACAGGCTCCAAGTTTGATGTTCTCGGGCATATCGAAAGAGTTCTCTTCTCAGGTATGACGATGAAATGGAAATCGAATAGCATCAAGAATTTTGACAAACGATCATTAGTCCATGGGCCCGTTTTCTGTCGATGTCCTTCTCTCAGCACCGACTCTTTTTATGGGGATTGGTGCCTTTATATGGATCCCATTGTCATTGGCGATTGGGAGAAGACCAGTCTTCTTAATTTGCACAGCAATGATGACTGTCAGCACCCTGTGGGCAGCGCTTGCTAGCAGCTTCTACCAGCTTTTGGTCGCGATCTGCTTGCAGGGACTTGCGGAAGGAGCGTCATCAAGTTTGGTCAGTCACATACTGATATATAACCTATCTTGCCTAACATAACCCAGCTTCTTCTTATGGTTATTGACTTGACGTTCATCCATGAGCGTCTCAGTGCCATAGCATTCCTATGGTCCGTCGTCGGATTTGTCACTCTCCTCATCTTCTCGCTAGTCCCGCAAATGAGTGCCGGAGGCCAGGACTGGCGCCTCCTTTACGGAATTTGGGTCATCCCAAGTACCGTGGCCTTGTTCCTCTCCTTCTTCTGCTATCCGGAGACATTCTTCCTCCGACCAGCTGTGGCGTTTGATGGGCGCATCCTTGTGCAGAGCGGCTCTGAGAAAGTCCAAGTCTACGAGGACTGGGAGGAAGTACCCGGAGGCAAATCACTGCCCGAGACGCCAAGAGACATGTCTCCACTCAGAGTTATGATGGGCGATCTGAAGTTCTGGGGCATCAAAGGAGGTTGGCGAGCCATGCTAGCATGCTACCCCCAGATCGCACTGTGCCTGATCAACCCACTCATCTTCTGGGTCATGCTCCTCAACGCCATCGTTTTCGGTGGCATGATCTCAATTGGCATGACATACCCTTCCGTTCTCGAGGCACCACCGTACCTGTTCACGATCCAGCGCATCGCATTAGTCGATCTTGCCGCCGCATTCGGATCTCTTCTCGTGTGGCCGGCGTCGGGATATCTGATACAAAGCATCATGCGTCGACTCGCAATGAAGAACAAAGGAGTCCGTGAAGCAGAGCACTATCTCCCAGCTTTCATCCTACCTGTACTGGCCGGCACCGCCAGCCAAGTTATCTTCGGACTCGCATCTGAGCGCCACTGGCACTGGAGCTTCATCTATTTCTCCTACTTTCTCAACACCTTCACGTTCGCGAGTCTGATGACCGCGAGCACACTATGGGTGACAGAGGCGTTCCCGCAATGGGCAGCAGCAGCCTTGACTATCGTGATCGGAGGGAGTTATATAGCGAGCTTTGGGATTAGCTATGCTGTTTTACCGTGGGTGAAGTCGCAGGGTATTGCGGGAGCAAATATTGAGATTGGGATGATGATTTTGGTGGTGGGTTGTATTGGGTTGCCGATCTCTTTTTGGGGCAAGAGGCTTAGGCAGTATATTCATGGGAAGTGGGCGACGAATGAGGAAGGTGCGTTGAGACCGCAGTAGATTTTGGACTTGTTTATTTCTGTCTTGCAATATACTTTTGACAAGGTTCCATGGCAGCCATCTATCAACATCGACACACATGAATTCTCGCTTGTCCAATCATCTCCGAGTGGTCTCGTGACATTTAAATCCCTGTAACCGCCAAATCACAGTGCGGCGCCTTATTTTGTACACAGTGTCACACCTGTTGCGGGGAAGTCGCTCATCATGAGCCTCGAAAATATGCTCGAATGATGGATCAAACGCAGCAGTCATGAGCTTCGGCCATTCTAATAAAGACATTGATGCAGCGGCAAGGGTTCTCCGTTATCAGCAAGGCGTGCAACGGATAATGGACGAGAATGCACTGAATGAACGTCGTGGCCCAAATGGCTCTCTCATCGCCGACCTACCTGAAGCCAGAGCAAGTATTAAGCCCAATCCGATAGTGAATCCTGAATATGAATATCCAGGTATATCATATTCCCCACTCGACGAGGAGCAAGACGAAATACGCCTCATCTCCATCTCACCCCTCGCCGGCGACTTTTCCCTTGTTCGTTGCAACTTAGAGACAGTGTCGTTAAAGTCACTCAAGCCGGAATACCAAGCTCTCCTTTCTGCAAGAGGCTTAAGTGCGACAAGCAAAAGAAAAATTGTCATCAATTGGAGGGATCGCACGTCATCCACTGGCGGAAAACCCAAGACGTTCGATATAATGGACAAGTACGTTCCCGACGAATTGGGTTGCCGGTATACCTGGGGCGACTACGCTGCACTCTCCTACGTCTGGGGCAATCCCACCTTTATGGCCAAAATAATCGTCAACGGCCGAGTAACTCGAGTGTCGGGGAATCTTGAAGTCGCCTTACGTGCACTTAGCTCCCGGCCCGATTTCCACGATCGATTCAAGTTGTGGGTAGATGCTCTTTGTATCAATCAAGAAGATTACCAAGAACGTGGACGCCAGATTAACAAAATGCGGAGCATTTACGGCGACGCATGGGCAGTAATAGCATGGCTTGGAGAAGAGGGACAGGGCAGCGACCAAGCAATTGATCTTGTTCAAAATCTGTGCGACGCCGATGCCGCAGATTGCGGTGATGCATTGGAAGCTAAACTGAGAGAGGAACCAAGTTATCTCGGTGATGGGTGCTGGACGGCTTTGCGGGATTTGATGTGTAGAAGTTACTGGAGCCGCCTTTGGATTATCCAAGAGGTCGTTCTCGGATCATCGTCGCTGGTCTTGCGCTGTGGTAATCGCTTTATTGATTGGACGTCTTTCTGTCGAGGTATTGGCATTTTAAACAATCACTTGTGGATGGTCAAAGACGATTTGCTTGCTCGTGAGGTGTACAACAGAGGTTTGGGAGCAGAGGGCGCCTTGTGGTTTACCAATAGCCTCCATCTCATCTATCAAGACTTATGGGCTCTAAGTCATCTTGAAGACGAGGGTAGTGGAGATTATCTCAGCTTCGGTCGTCTCCTGGACCTTGCAAATTCAGCAGAATCGCAAGATGTCAGAGACAAAGTGTACGGATTGGCAGGCATGATGAATCCGGCCATTGCTGGGAAACTCACTCCGGATTACAATTCACCTCCATCTAGAGTTTATGCTACCACTGCTGAACTCTTTATCCGTACTTACAACAACTTTGAACCTCTTCGGGAAGGTAATCCATGGGGAAAGACCGGAACTCCTTCGTGGGCTGCGGACTGGGCTTGGGATGGAAGACTTCGACATGCGCGGCCCGAGATTGGCTTGTGGGGCCCTTTTTGGAAACAGAAAGGTCCTTTACAAATTTCTCGTGATGCATTACCTTATTGCGCCAGTGGACAAGTCCCGCCTGCGGGACGGATTCATGACGATCGCTCAAAGATTGTTTGTCGTGGCTTTCTCATTGATGTAGTCGACGGCCTTGGCGCTCGAGAAAAGGGCTATTTCGCCTACGCAGAGCATTCAATAATCCAAAATAATTCTGGACGTAATGCTTATGGAGATAGTGATAGAGTTGCAAAGGCCCTGTATTATGCACTTATCGCAGACCGAGTCGCAGGTGGGCATAGAGCAAGTGAACGACATGCCGCCATTTTGAATCTGCCCTCGCCTTTGCCACATGCCATGCGACAATTCAAGAACCTCGGGTGGTCATGGCTATTCAATCAGGAAGGATACTATTTCCGGTGGACGGATTGGCGGCTTGCTAACAAAGATTTTCACCTCATGGGTAAACCACTCGACGATTATTTCAGTGACACGATACCAGAAAATGCCTCGGAGTACGATTATACGGAAGTATATTCTTGTTTTGACCGCACTTGTAAAGCCAGAAGGTTGATGACAACAGCAAAAGGGTATTTGGGCTGGGTTCCCGATAACATGTTCGGCAACGATGAAGATCAGGTGCAGCAGGGAGATTTGATTGCTATCATTTTCGGCTGCAGTACACCGCTTGTCATTCGACCTTATGGCGATTGTTTCCTTGTACTAGGGGAAGCATACGTGCAAGGGTTGATGGATGGTGAGGCACTTGAGACTTTGAAGTCAGCCGAATGTCAGCTTCAGGACTTTACATTCTGCTGACCTTTCCATCCCATCAAGACAGCCCATGCCCGCCAACTATGCACCAGTACAACGGCAATCGCTCCAGCCATCGTCTTGTAATCTCTCCGGATCAGAAAGGTGACAGCATCCAATACCTGTTCCACCGCGACAACTCCCAATAACGCCGCTCCTGAGAAACCTCTTCCGACAGACCAGAAAGGAAGAAGGCCGACGGCGATGCCAAGTGGGACTTGGCGGCCAGCGTATAAACGCAATAGAAGATCACGTTGGGACATGGGTCGAGAAGAGATTTGGTGAGGCTGGTTGGGCGGATGACTGCCCGAACCGTGGCGGTCGTAGAGAGGGTGGAAGCGAGCAGGTTGGGGTAGAGAGGGAGAGACTATGTGGTGACCTTGACCCGTTTGTTGAGTTGCAAGAAGATGTGAGACGAAAAAGTGGTTGAAGATGAGTTGAAGATGAGTTGAAGACATGATTTAGTAATTATCGGGAGTCGTTCCTCCTATATCTAAGAAATTTGCCTGACCTTGTACAACACCGTCTCGCGAAACGGGCTGCCGGAACACTTTCCTTTCAGCATGTACCGATCCCATGATTACCGACCTCAGATTCTAAGCCTTCTATTTCTAATAATTCAGCACTCGGTTGACTTTATTCACTTCAGGCTTGCCTTGACTCATCCTTTCCAAGTTGAAGTCGAGAATAGCCAGAACTCTATCAAAATACCGACTTGATTGCCAACTCACGTGGGGTGTGATGAACACATTTGGCGCCTTCCAAAGCGGGTGATCTGATGGAAGAGGCTCTGGATCCGTGACATCTAACGCGGCTCCCCTAATTAGGCCACTCTCGAGCGCCTCGATCAAATCCATTGAATTCACATGTGGGCCCCTCCCAATATTAACCAAGAACGTCTTTCTCTTCGACAAGATCTGGAACTGCTTCTTAGCAATCATGTTCCGCGTCAAGTCAGTAAGTGGAAGACATATCACGAGGATATCAATGCCTTGATCGAGGAAATTGTCAATATTTCCTTTTTCGATTCCATGGAACCATTTCGATGGATATATTCCCTCCGGATCTCCTGTTCCTGGCACGATATATCCATCATCGCGCTTGGACTCAGGCGTTCTTCGCTCGTGGAGTGTATATGCAATGACATCCATTCCAAGAGCGTTGCCGAGACGTGCACATTGTCGACCGATCGACCCATACCCAAGAATACCCCTAGGCTCATTAGTTCATGTTTAAAGAAGTGCGGGTAAAGATCTCACATTCTCATACCAACTGCATCATAGACGTCCGGCAATACAACATCTCGCCACTTTCCAACTTTCATGTGCTCTTGGTACTTTGGAAAATGGTGTTGGAAGCTGAGGAATGTCCCGATAACCCATTCAGCAATCTGTGGTCTATGTAAGCGTTAGTGGTGATGTTTAAGCATATCTACCGGGGTAATACTCACGGATGGACTCCATTGGCCGTGCAAAAGTTGATATTTGAGTTCTCGTAAAGCGGATTTCCATGACAATGATTTGCACCAGCGGAGGACAGCTGCACATATTGCAGTTTTGGTGCTTCTTCTGGGGTCGGGAGGATATTATATGTTGAAAGAATGGTCATGTCCTTGTATGGTGTAAAGTCGACTTGTCTCGTGATATCGGTTTTGTGCCACATAGCCTTTAAATCCGGGAATTTCGTTCTCAAATTGTTCATGTAACCTTCCATGGGGTCCCCTGGATTCAGGAGAAGCAATGTGTGCCCCTTGAGGGTGGGATTATTGGCAAACATTCTGATACCGATCCGGCAGCAAATGATATTATCGATTTCGTTTAGCCTTGGGTCTTTTGTCGAAACTGTAGTGGAGCCGCCTCAATTCTAGCGAATGATCACAGATTCGAGAAGCATAGGCAAAAGGACTTCGTGACACTGCAGATCTGACATCCTGTTTGCATGCTTTTGGTTGCAGGAGCACAGGATAGTAAAAGTGGGATGGATAATTGCTGGCAAAAGTGGGGTGGATAGGTGTAGTGGCGGTCATGTGACCTCGCCTGCCATCGCGCCCGCCCTATAGCTAGATCTCTTAGAGGTTCCCCTCCTTTCCTCTTCTCTCTTTAGACGTACCAATACTGAAGACCACTGCATCA
>AYLM01000701.1:0-40322 GCA_001625345.1 Cairneyella variabilis
AGACAGGGCTTACCGAATCGGGCATCTCGTTTTCCATCCGTATTAGGAAGTTATCCACTAATCCTGTCTGAGGCTCACAGATGAGGTTGAACTCGCCATATGCTAGAATAAAAGGTCACTTCCTGGGCCGAGAGGGCCATTGTATCTTCACTGTCGATTCCTATATTTCGTCTCTTCGAAACACGGAAAATTTTCGGAAAGGTCTTGAAGATTCGACCCAACCAGTTTTCCACAATCATGTCTTCGACTGTTACAGAGACCATTATAGTGAGCCCACATGCTGAGGAGAAAGTCGTACCTGTAGCCCTGCCTAAGCCCGAAGGTTACGGTAGCGATGACCCTACCAAGTACCTCAACATCATTCCAAAATTTCCGCGAACGGCTTCCAAAGTCTCGAACGGATCTGCACCATTTCAAGTCAGCAAATATGTCACGATAGAATTGTAATTCACCGTACACACGAGGCATGTCGCTGTGGATGTAGCAGCTGAATTTTCGTCCTTCCAGATTCGTCTTCACTGCATTTCCGGATTTACCCAGTGGACACGGCCAAATCATCTCGGATCACTTTGTCCACTTTGGGTGAGATGTTGTCCAACGGAACCCTGCCGTCTCGCCTGCTCGAAGTCGGTATTGAAGCTGACTAGTGAAAGGGTTAATCTTGGAAATTACAATATTGAGATGAGCTTCCCATTGTCATCGTAATATATATCAGGGTAAATCTCTGGTAATTATGAACCGAACTCTCATCTCCTTCACCTTCGCTCCATCTTCGTCCCCGAAATACCTAAACATGGTATTGGGTCAAAGACTTTGATCGCCTTGAACTCTGCCTCACAGTGCTATCACTATTCTCGAACATTCGACACCGGTACCAGTGGGTCTTGATATGATTCATTTACATGCCTTCCATTTTCAGCATGGCGTCCACGGCACCGATTTGATAGACCAGTTGATCAAACAGAGGCGTCAACGTATCCCACCGGATTCAAAACCATGTTCATTTGCTTTATCATTGCAGACATCCTGCCGATAGGGTATTATTATTTATCACGTGGCAGAGTAGGGTAAGGCAGAGAAAGTTGGAGGACAGCGGGGAGGAGAGGGTGGTGATTCGGAATGAGGAGTTTTATGATTTGACGGATAAAGAGCAACTTCACTTTGTGTATGTAAAATAAGGGAGGCGTGACGGGAATGCCATCATGCATGGTGCCGTTTACCCCTATGGCGCTGGTACGCGGTACGCGGTACGCGGACCTCCTCAGATATTTATGTTGTATTATTGATCGGGAATTTAGCTGGCAATCGATGCTGATTATGTCATATGCACTATATAGTACAGTTGTGTAGATCATGTGAACAGACTTACGTCAGCTTGGTGCGTAAGCGAATGCTCAATAGGGGCGCATGGGAGAAGGGTAATAGCGCGGGTGTTATGAATATAACTCCATACGTAGGGTTCTTCGCGACTGCCGATAGCAACCTAGGGATATCTTTGCGTAGACCGAAACCCTTTCGCCTCATTCTGCATATTCAAACTTGTTATGAGCTTACTCACGCGATTCGTTGACGAGACACGACCCTTCCTACAGGTCTCTCATTCTAGTCATAGGAGCAAGCGGCCAAATAGCTTCCTACACTATCGTCCAACTCTTCCAACGCGGCTACAAGGTCCGTGGCACCACACGCGACGTCTTCGGAACATCCTGGCTCCTTGACGTCTTCTCATCCCACGCATCAAATGGCTCCTTCGAACTCGTTTCCATCCCAGACTTGGCCGCAGAGCACGCATTCGACGATTCTATGAAAGGCGTTTCCGCCGTTGTCCATGTTGCGACGAATTTGTCTGATATGCAGCCAGATGCGAGTAAAGTGATTCCCAAGAATATCGCCATGACATTGAATATCCTGCATGCAGCGGCGAGAGAGCCATCGGTGACGAGATTGTCCACACTTCGAGTCTTGGCGCGGCTGCGTTGCCTACTGCCGATCCAAACAATGTTGCTGACGCAAAGGCCTGGATGAGGAAGCTGTGAGGTTAGCTTGGGCAGATCCGCCATATGAGCTATACCGTTTAATTGCGGTGTGTATGACCTCTAAAGTAGCAGCAGGAAAAGTTCTCTGGAAGTTCGTGGAGGAGGAAGAGTCTGGCTTTGAGGTTAATACCGTGCTGCCGCATTGGTGTTGTGGGAGACTTCTCAGCAAGGAGCAGCCCATTGGAACGAATTCATCTGTGAAGGATTTGTGGAATGATGAGACTGGGTTTATAAGCTTGGCTGACTGCAGTGAGTTGAATGTCCCTCAAGAGAAGTTCACACTGATCACGAGATACAGTGAGCTATGTCAACCCGAGCGATGTGGCACTCCTGCATGCAGCTACGTTTCTGGGCCCAGAAGTGAAGAACGAGTGCATTTATGCCGTTGCGAAACATATTAATTGGAATGATGTGTTGACAATCTTGAGGAAGATGTATCCTGAACACAAGTTCATTAAAGATATGCCGGGCCTTACGAGATACTCAGGTACAGTTGATTTAGGCTTGAATGTGAATCTCCTGAAGATATAGGGGGAACAAGATGGATGGACCTCACTTGAGCAAGGAATGAAGAAAGCTTGGAAAGTATGGGACTGGTTTAGCTCGAGCTTAGCCCAATCTGGAAGAGAACATTAGCCTAAATAGGTAACAAAGCTTCTCCAAAATGCCATCTATTTTCCTTCGAAGGTATGTGTCGTATAACTTATTGTCCCATGGTCAAAACAAGCAGCTTAAAGCATACCCTAAAACACCCGCCACGCCAACTACAATTCCAACATTGACCAACGATCGTTTAGCCATCTCCCTAATATGATAATCCATAAACTTCTTCAAAAACTTCTTCTCATTAAGATGCGGGAACGGTACATCAGGCAACGGCTTCCCCAAGAACTTACACAACGGTTCCCACCCATCCCCCAATCTGTACTCCAACAGCTTTCCCTTAGGCGTGATCCTTCTAACCATGGCATAGTGCTCCCGATAACACTGTTTAGCGTTCGCTCTGGCTTCCTTCGCTGTTCGAGCCTTATAATCGGCGCGCATAACCCACAACAAAACCCGCAGTATCTTGCCCATCCAGAACGGATCCGTCCATGCGAAGAAATGGATTAAAGGCATGAAGTTGGCATCGATGATGAATTGAAAGCTCTCATACCAGGCGTCAATGTCGCGCTCACATAGCACGACCTTGGCTTCGGGGTATGCCTCGAGGAGCTCGGGTACGAAAGAATATGCGGGGGCATCCGTGGTTGCCATGCAGTGACCAAGCAGCTTATCCCATTCGGCTCGTCCAAATGGTTTGCCGATACCGTCAAATTTGGCTTTGTAGGCCTGGTCCCACACTTAATGAACGGGGAGTTAGCAATTGTCTTTTCTGGAGAGGCTCATGAGTATAGCTGTAGGAAAGGAGTAAAGATTGCTCGTTTGGTCTAGTGTTGGGAGCAAACGGAGTACAGGAGGTGAAACAAGTTGAGATAGGGAAGCGCAAAATCAAAGAACTGTCTCACTGTCGGTGTCGAGGACATTGGCGGAGTTGTTGGTCATGTGATATACGTCGTTGTAACCCAGAATTTGAAGAGCTGCTTTCATTGCTTCGAATCTATTAGTAAAAGTACTTGAAGCATGATGTTGGCAAAGACCGAGGACCTACACGATGTTCCAGTCCGCGACAAGCCAAATGAGAAGACTTCCATTGGGACTACTCGCTTGCATTTGTGTCTGTCGATGTTTGTTGGCGGGAGGTACAGTTGTAGTTCGTCCTCCAATGCAGGCTTTTTGGCGGCCATAGTGCTCGGTTTATAAAAAAGATTAGATCCAGGTGTTTGAGTTATGCGCTTTTCGAGATAAAAGATGAATGGTTTGGAAGTCTATATATTGTCCTCGGCAGCTAACGCTAATCTAGAAACCCAGTGTGTCAGCTGGACAGGGCTCACTTCAGGGAGCACTTTAGGCCTGAAGCGCTGTAAGCGGAGTCGCCGACGAGGCTTGAGCTGAGCGCCAATTTTAGCTGATTTTCAGGGGCAAATAGCCTATATAATAACCTAGAAGAACTTGATTGCGACGCTGTTCAGCCCTGAACGTTTTCGGTCACCAAAGCGCAGCCCATATTCATGACTATTGGAGGAACGAATGATAAATGTACGACGCCGCCAATCAGGATACTCGTTTGGTCAAATACATGTAGCCTTCCTGCTGTCGTCATGCACGATGCCGCCGTCGCAAACACGTGACGAGAGGACAAACTGGGTCTTGGCCAAGCTGCTCAGGGGCTGATTTGAGGGTGAGTTGAAGTTTACTAGTGCCTGATAAAGAGCGGCATACTTGATAACTTCGAGCAGGTGAGAAAGGGTTGACGATGGAAGCTAACACGGCACAGATCATGATCCACTTTAGCCGGGTTTGCGATGTAAGGGTTGGGTGCAAATCAGTGTATTGAGAGTTGTTATGTAAAGTGCTAAGTTACATGGGAGCGGAGAAGTTATCTAAGGTAGACACAGCAGCCCAAGGCAGCAAGGCCAACAGCGATTAGGTTTCGAGCGTGCTTTTGGCACGTGATAAAGTCCCGCCGAAGACTGAACCCTGCTACTTTGCTACAGTTTTTTGCGACAGATACTTTGTAGAGTTCGAGTTACTCATCACTAGGGTATTTCATCACTTGTCAACAGGATGGTCTTGTTCTCCCTTCATCCAACCACGTCAACGCTCGGCCGGGCCTCATCTTTTAGGTAGTGGAACATCATACGTCGAGCATGCCAATAAGTCAGCAAAAAGGTACAAGGCCTTACCTCGGAAGGGTTCTAATAACGTACACATGCATATTGATCATCTTTCTTAAGCTAAACATGATGACAATATGGGATATCTGGAGGGAATTGCCTGTCTTTTCGCCAAACATTGCCTCGCTTAAACACTGCCAAAAAAAGGAGAGTGTTTGCGGCAAAATATTGAAGAGAAAAGAATCCGATGAGATAATCGACTACCTCCAGTAAGTGACAGCTAAGAAATTAGAGATTCTCGTGCTCGAACTCAGAGCCAGAGAAGATGTTCACAACTACGCGTTTTGACAAAATGATACCCTGTTCCCCCAAGCCCAAATGCCAGGGGTTTGAAATATACCGCTGAAAGTCTGATCCCATCCAAAATTGGGGCGACCGTTTACATGGACTTGGTATTTAAAGCTGAAAATCACGTGGCATCGCGCAGGGTCATTGAATACGTGCTGAAGTGTAGACCTTGGTCATAGCTCTGGTAAATTAATAAGGCGCATTTGCAACTACACCCGCGTCACTTACACCCAACTTCACCAATATCTGCCACCAGGTGTAGGGGGAGTAGAACGAACATGGAGTGTCACCAGACAAAGCAAGGCTTAGCCATACGGGTTTACCTGGGATGTCACTGTCGTCATTGTCATGCCTGCCCCCCTGAGGGATTTTTTTTTTTGCCTGCCGAAAATTCCCGCATTGTACCTTGTGCTACATAAACCAATAACTTCCCATCTGTAAAGGAATCCTGCTCTCAGACAGTAGCTCCTCCTGAACGTAGAATTCAAGATCGACAAATTGTAAGTCTTGCTGTCTTGCTTCGAATCTGAGCGTTCAAATGGAAAACTCTGACCTCGACTACGCCAGAAACCCCGTTGCTCGGCCTTCCCTTCGGTACCCAATACATCGCAACACAATCAGAAAAGCTTCCTATTTTGATTTTCAGTCACTGTATTGTGTTGTCTTCTCCATCAGCCCTATACAACTACGAACAGGAGAAATATCTCCTACGAAACGCTGGCGGTACTCAGCTCTCATTACCGACCAACAGGCTTGTGGAAGCCTGTTGGCGTCCTGCCACAACCAACTCGGCCACCATAAAATGAAGGTCAGTCCAAGGAACAGTCCAGTGTCGACATGGGTTATATTCGAATGGCAATTCATGTCGTAATTGAGTCAATTTACCGCCACTTCCCCCCAAATGTCCAGCTGATGCCTTGCTAATCCTATGCTGCAGAACTGTTTAGTCTTTGATTGCAAGTCCTGAGATCTCGACATCCCAGGAAGCAGAACAGCATTCCCTTAACAACAGCCCGGGGACTATTACTTTTCAAAGACTTTTCCAACCACTCAAGATAGCCAAAATGCAACGACTGTCCAAGATCATTCGGGCGCCAGGCGCAAGACGAGAAATCGAGAGCGCTGCGCCTACCCAAGTGATTTCGAACGCAGGCATTGACCAAGAGAAAATTTGTGGTGTTCCTGTCAAGAATGTCAATACCTATACGGTCATAGCCAAGCCGAGGCTCCTGGACCGTTGGCTCGACAAGGTCGTGCAGGCTTCTGGTTCCGAATTCGTCTACTTCACAATTATACTTGCCCTCCTCCTCTGGGCATTCCTGGGAATCCCATTCGGGAACTCCAACACTTGGCAAGTTACCATATCAGATGCTCAGGCCGTCGTCAATATGATCTTTGATGCCTTCCTCATGCGTCAGCAATTGAATTCACACGAGTCCCTTGTCATTGTCGCCGCCAGCCTAAGGTCTCGCTCCACCAGCAACAAGAGAATGCTCCTGAGGCTTATTGGAAGCGGCGAGTACCAGAAAGTTGAGCCGATCCAGTTCCACGAGTTAAAGCAGACAAATTTCGCTTCCAAGCTCCCCATAGAAAACTGGCTGGGACGAATTTCCACCGGACTGTCCGCCTTCATGGGCCATATCCTCACAGTTTTCGGGTTCTGGGTCTGCATCTTCATCTGGATTGGATTCGGCAAATACTGTAACTGGTCTAACACTTGGCAACTATATATCAACTCGGCTACCTCGGCATTGATGGTCTTCATCCTGGCTTTCCTGGCAAACATTCGCGAACGGCACACCAAGTACATGACAACATGCCTGGAGGCTATTTGGAAGATTGACTCTGCTCTCGAGCTTAAACTTCGCACTACAACAGGGGACACGCTGGAGAATGCGCCTGTTGTCATTCCTGCTCCTAAACGAAGTAGAATCCAGCGTGGGATCGACTATTATGCAGACCTCGTTGGCACTCTTATTGGTATTGCAATCCTAATCTTTGTGATAGTGGTTTGGTTAGCGATTGGCACGGCACTTCACTTCGACACAAACTGGTGGCTCCTCATTGGCACCTACGCTGGGTTGATCGGCTTGAACGATGGCTTTGTTCTTCGTAACGTCTGCACGGCACTCGGAGACTACGAGAACGAACAGTTCACACAGGTGGAATATGAAGACATGGATATGCTTGCCGTCATTGGAGTGAACAAACTCAATGAGGAGCGGGTTGCGGATAATTCTCTTACCTGCCGAATCTCTGATCGAGTAGGATATCTTTGCTCTCATGAGCTGACTGTTGTCTCGGGGGCAATTGCTATCGTTGGCCTGATTATTGGTGCTAGCGCAATGGGCTGGAGTGTCACTGGACAATTGCTTTGCAATGTTCCTCCCAGCATCATTGAGTCATTTTTCACCATGATCTTGATCACTGGTCACAATATTGGAGATGCTAAGAGACGTGTTGACCTTCATAACATCTACCTTAGGCGACTCAAGCTTGTTACTTATGTCGACACATTGGCTAAGGTTGAGCAACTTGAGAAAGTGGAACAACAAGACCAGGTTGATGAGGTTGTGGAAATTGAGGAATAGACAACTTTTTCTTCAAACTGCCAGCCGAGCTCGGCACTGATTCAGATTACTTGGTCAGGAGGTACGATGGCAAATGGGGATCAGAAAGAGGTTTGCTTGTTGCTTTACTTGTGCATTGAGATTTTGTTTTGCGCTTTTGTAGCTGGGGATGATAGAAAGAGATAATGACAGTGCTGAATTTCCTTGCATGCTTGCTTGCTCTTTCACATGGTGAACAACGTGGCGATGATGGCTGAAAGAAAGGAGGGAGAGAGTAGAGAGCCTAAAAAGGGGCGAATCCGCCCGACATAGCTTCTCCACGCTTCTCCCGGTATTCCCCCTGTGTCATGTGACTTGAACTACTAACACCAGTCTTACAACCAAGTTGTCAGATAAATAGACTGGTTTATCCCATCTTGAACGGAGTTGGTGAGACAGTGTATCGAAGAGATTGAGGAATTCACGATAGACACGTTCGCCATGATTAAGCAAAGCATAGTAATGGCTTCGTGTTGCATTACAGTACTACAAAACACTTGCCACGGTCTGTTGTTGCTGTAAGCGCTCCTGGAAATTATCACTAATTTGGCCAAGTATGACGGACTCGGTGTTGTCAGGTGCAGCGACCTTCCATGCTCCTCAAAGAATCTGCCATTCTGGCTTTGGATGATTGCAGGAAGGATTTTCACCCCTTTCCTCCTAGTCTTTTCCCACATTTTGGGTAAGTTATACGAGTAAATGATGTGCTAAACTCTGGTTCAAGACGGTACTGATCATCAACAAGATGGCATAAAAGTCCCAAACCGATTCTGGGCACTGGGGTGGCGACTCTGGCCAGTGGCACCTTTCTTCAGCACGCTCGGTTGAATGACGCTGTCGATACGCTGCTCGCAGGCAGCTTTGCCCATTTGGTTCACCCGCAAGAAGAAATTACAAGGTATTGGGTAGTGTGAGAAGATGTGAAGGTATGCGAGTACTAGGCTCGACTGGGATACAAATATTGAGCTTCGAGCCAAACCATTTTGGTGCGCTGGCATTGTTGTGGTTGAAAGTGCAAACTTTCAATTGTCGGCAGGAAATACAAGAAACATATGGACTTGACTGATAAGAGAGTCGTACTCTGGGAATGCCTAAATAAATCAGAGTAGGACTGGAATGACAAGAGTGCGCATCCCAAGCTCTGCCGCCTAATTGAGGCATTCCACATCCCAAGGATGCCCAACTCATACCGAATCAAGCGTTCTGTGCTGCCATTGAAGATGCTGATTCCGGCATAAACTTCACCACTTTCAGTCTGACAATCGTGTTTCTGTACAGCCACCATTGAAATGGTGACCCTCAACTTCCCCAACTTCAGGTACCACCCGCGGGCTCCGTCCCGCTACCATTGGATGACACAAATCTAACAGCCTTCTTTCACCGGTTGCAATCTATTCATCGTATGGTATGTTCTGCCACTGCTGAGGGTGGTGAGACTGACGTCAGCCCCACTACTTTAAAATGGTACGGGAACACTCGAAAAACCTGCAATGGCGAGGAATCAAAAGCAAAGTGTCCTTCTCTCCCTAGTTTTAGTTGACATGGAGAATTTGGTGACTGTTTTCCTCGCTTGAAGAGTGCAGTTCTCAATTTTATAAAGTCCAGATCTTTCCAAATGGAAGTTCCAATATTGCTTTTCCGAGTGAGGCTGCATCCCGTTCCCACAGGGGTAAGGGTAGTGTCGGTGATCGCCCCCGGGATTCACTCAGGGGTGCAGCGCCGAGGCGAGGTCTTCAAGCTCCCAGATTCTTCACAGCCAACAATTCTATTTCATGCAGCAAGCAAGATCTGAAGAATTCGATTCGTATCACCAAGGACGAAATTTGATGTTTGTTTGTCTTTCTCACAATGGAAGTGCCAATTAAGTCCAAAAGACAGTCCGAACGGTCAGACCAATCGTCCGGCTAGATCCTCATCCAGCCGCGCGCGAAGGGTTTCGAGGCTGTTTGGGCGAGTGACAACCAGACTTGTGGCTTTCTTGGCACCCCCAATCGAGCCAAGAGGCGGCCGAGAAGGAATAGTGCCTTTCTATGACCGAGAGACATCGACATCTTCTTCAACATGATTTTCTTCTAAACATCTTTCATGGTGCGTTCTGCAGCATTTCAAAATGGGCATCATGAAGCCTGATCAGCAGTGGCAGCCGCCCTACATTTCTCGAACGGCTGGACGCAAGGTTGCGCGAGGGCTCGTTCTTACGTTCGTTATCGTCTGCCTGCTTTATGTGCTGAGACGAGGCCCATACCATCAGTCGCAATTCCACTTCAATTATGTTCCGATTCCGCTGCGACCAGAGAGATATCCTCCGCCCTCCATAATACACCTCCCTCGGCACCACGCGAAGAAGTTCCCTAAGATACAACACGATCCGATTCCAGAAACGGCGAGGGAGAAGGAGGTACGATTAGGGAGGCTACAAGAGGTGCGCGAAGCGTTTCTGCACTCGTGGGAGGGGTACAAGAAGGAAGCATGGACGAAAGATGAATTGAGGCCCATAAATGGCGGATTCAAGACACCGTTCTGTGGGTGGGCTGCCACGATGGTGGATGCGCTGGATACGCTGTGGATAATGGGCTTGCGAGACGAATTCGAGATGTCGCTCTTTGAGTTGAAGAATATTAATTTCACGGATACCGTAGGCTGCCAGATCAATTTGTTCGAGACGACCATTCGACATCTAGGAGGTATGCTCTCCGCTTTTGACATCAGCGGAGGAAAATACCCTATTCTTGTGGAGAAGGCGGTGGAGCTTGCAGAGATGCTATACACCGCGTTTGATACTCCGAATCGGATGCCGAGCCCTCATTATGTTTGGTCGGCGTAAGTGGAATCTGCCAGTCGGGATGAAGCTGTACTAACAGTTTTAGAACCGACGAATTTGCTAACCCTCACTTGTCAAGCTCCTCTGTCGTTCTGGCGGTCTTGGGCTCCTTACAACTCGAATTCACCCGTTTATCCCAGATTACCGGAAACGACAAGTACTATGATGCTGTCCAGCGTGTGATGAACGAACTCGAGAAATGGCAAGATCAGACTGGGTTGCCCGGAATGTGGCCTGCGATGGTGGACTCTGCCAAATTCAACCAGAGCTTACTTCTCGGATCGCCATATGTGGGAGGAGACGAGATGTACACCTTGGGTGCCTTGGCAGATTCAACTTACGAGTATCTTCCCAAGCAATACATGCTTCTCGGAGGGCAGATGAAAGGGTATAAGACAATGTACGAGAAGTTCATCAAGACCGCCAAGGAGTACCTCCTCTTCCGTCCCATGACCGTTACCGATGAGGATATCTTAATTTTTGGGACGGTGAACAAGCAAGATTTGCCAGACGCAAAGCCTCGACATACCCCAGAATTGCAGCATCTGACATGCTTCACTGGAGGTATGCTCGCGATAGCAGGCAGAATCTTCGACCGACCTGAGGATGTCGAGGATGGCAGCAAGCTAGCTGATGGATGTGTGTGGGCATACCGGAACACCATAACCGGCATTATGCCAGAAACCTTCACCGCGGTGCCTTGTCCAAATCGGACGAGTTGCAAATGGGATAAGCAGAGATGGTACAAATCAATTGACCTGGTGGCGGACGAAAATGTCATTCGTGATCGGATTGTGAATAATAAGCTTTCTCCTGGATTTGCACACATCCAAGATGCAAGATATCTTCTCAGGTATGGACACCCCAACGGCGACGAGAAGACAACGCTGACAGACCGATAGACCAGAAGCCATTGAGTCTGTTTTCATCCTGCATAGGGTAACGGCCGATCCATACTGGGCTGAAAGCGGATGGGACATGTTCAAGGCTATCCAAGCCCAAACCGTGACGGAGCTTGCCCACTCAGCCATCGACGACGTGTTGACCCCTGCCCCTAGGCAGGTCGATGAGATGGAGTCATTCTGGCTGGCGGAGACTTTGAAGTATTTTTATCTGCTATTCAGTGAGCCAAGTGTGGTGAACTTGGACGAGTACGTTTTGTAAGTTATCATGTTTTCGTGATATTTTGAGCCTGGCGGCTGACTTTTCCTAGGAATACCGAAGCGCATCCGTTACGACGGCCCAGGTAGGGAGGAACATGGATAGGCGTTTGGGAGGGCATCAGCGAGGCGTTCAGGATTCAGTAGTTATGAGAAATCGATCAACTCTTTACAACCTCCATGGGTGTTGCCCCAGAAGACGGCTGCTTGATCAGATGAACGTTGACAGTCTTCAGCCTCATCTCGAATGCACATCTTTGGGTTCCAGCTTGCGTCACAGTTTCTACATGAAGCCACAGCCCCGTGATTCGATGACGCTGCGGAGATTTCAGGCGCCATTTGCAGGTACCACTGCGACATGACGGCAGGTTGTGGTAACGAATAGCGTTCCATTGTTGAACGTGAGGCTATTCGCATCTCCTTTCTCAAGAAATGCGAAGAATCAACCCTGCGAACCTGACCTTAATTCTCTTCTCATTCAACTTTCCGCGTCCGTACCCAGCAGTACTCATTACTCGTATTTTTTCCATTGCACCTTTCTTATCTACCCAACCATCTATCTGCCTTAACACCTAGACTCCATGCTTTACCGTAAAGCCCAGCCCTATCCAGGGCAAGTATGCCGTCTTTCCGTCCCCCGCAGTCTGTCTCTTCTTGGCAATACTCAGCTCGTGCAAGCCTGCAGGGCTGATCCCCATATCCATTGGAGGGCGTCAGCTAGTGTACCTGTCCCCTGAAGACCTTGTATTACGGACTGCACACTACCTTGGGGCGGACCGCTGCTACCCCAATTCCTAGCTTTCTGTCACGTTGTCACTTTGCATATTTTATTTTGCTCCAATTATTAGAGTTGTATCGCGAAAGGGCGCGATGAGGCTCCGTTTCATCCTCCCCAGCTTTGGGTTTTGATATGGGACTTTTAGCGTTTATGGGGATCGGTGGAATTGGGAGTATGGATGCAACTTCGCTGCAATTCACTGATTGGTCGTGGAACGTGGTGAGCGGTGTCCCGTTTACGATTACTTGGGTGGGTATTCGGGGTCTGTGACGATAAAGTTGGAGAATGGGATGGCGGCGAAGCCGAATGATGTTAATCCAATCGCCAGTGAGCTACCCTTCCATTTACTCTATCTTTCATCCTATCTCCCTAAGCCAATTTCAATTTTACACCTCCAAATTTCGTGTTGTGATGGAGATGCTGACACATGAGATTGATAGCCGGCGTATCATCCAACTCCTACGTCTGGACCCCTGGCGTCTTCGTCATACCCGGACACAGCTTCTTCCTCTCTATCACCAACACGTCCGGCGCAGAAGCCTTTGGCTCCGTGTTCAGCGTTGTGACTTCTACTTCCTCATCATCTACATAATCTAAAACAAGTACCTCTACGTCTGCAGCATCGACAACCGCAGGTGGTGGATCTTCAAGCACTACGTGTTCGGCAGCAAGCACCAGTACGAGTGCCGCAGCACAGGATAGTGGGAGTGGATTGAGTACCGGTGCGAAGGCGGGAATTGGTGTGGGGGTTGCGGTGGGGGTTATTGTTGTTGCTGCTGCTGCTGCGCTGATATTCTTCTTTAGGAAGAGGAAAGGGAGTAGGAGGGGGAATGAGCCGCAGGAGTTGGCGGGGATGGGGATTGATTAGCGGAGGGACATTCGGGCGGATCGGGGACAGGACTAATGGGGAAGTTCGGAAAGGAGAGCGATAAGCCCGGTGTTAACAGACCGGCGACGAGTGACGTCGAGCCGCAAGTGGTAGATGGTAGGAGTGCAGTGAGGCATGAGTTGGCGTGATGTGGTGGTAGTGGTGTGAATATACCCTGTTTGGATGTTGAAGCTTCACTTGAGGCTACTTTCCTTGGATTCGAGGCTGGATATTTTGGAAGCACCTAGGGAATTGAAGGTGACCAGATCGAGTGATCCTCAATTCAAGTCTATGTATGAGAGGAAAACGGGAAAGTCTCTGCCAGTTGTTCAAGCCTTAGCTGCTCAGCAAGAATTCTCAAAGGAGAAATTTCTAATCTCAAATGTCTTTCTTCTTGTTCAAATCCCTCCTAATCTGAGTTTAAGAACATCTTTCAATGTGCTTGATCGAAGAATTACCTCACCCGAAAGCTCAGAATGTTAGAAATTTTCAGGGTATTGTCCAGCAGGCTGATGATTCTGAAAGTCCCTTCCTCCTCCAATATGCACAGGCTGTGGAAGTGGGAAGATCAGTTGCGACCCATAGGTCTCCAAGCCAGACGATATGTCGGACCCCACGTCACTGCCATAGACCGATCTCCGCCGATACGCCCAAGCCTCGTATGTTTTGTAGTCTGGCGATTGACTTTTGGTTAGGAATCTCAGCGTTCTTGGACTTCGAGTGTAGATAGAGTCTCTCATAGGAGCAGAAACCAGGGGTGGGGTGGAGCCGCCTCGAAAACCGCTGTACCGTGTTTGCCGAGGCAGAGTGATGGGACGGGCGTCCAGCTCGGGTGGATTTCCAACGGACTCCTGACTTAGTCGAAATTTCTCGTTCAAGGTTCGCAGACATTTTGCTTTCTTCTTACGCTCTTTCTTGTAGTCGTAAAGGAGATAAGCAAAAGCACAGAGCGCTAAAAACGTTACTTTGACTCTCGCGTTAGTGCCTATTGTACACAGAAGAAAGTTTCTCGACTGTGAGTACCTGCGGCTGCAATGTAAACCACGATGCGGTCTATAGAAGTATCGACTGGCTGTTGAGCAACGAGACTCGAAGCCTCGTTCGTCTCAGTAGAACTTGTCAAGGACGAGATCGAAGTGGGGGTTGTGACAGTCGCCAGCGGACTCGCAGGGGATCCTTGTACAGATAGCAAAGGTCCTTTTGTTGTCACGGAAGACGAGAATAGAAATGTCGTTGTCAAGAGCGGACTTTTGGTACTTGTTATTAATGTGCTTTGAGCTGGAATCTGAACGATGATTAGACTTGGGAAGGTCGACTTGACGATTGAGTAGTAACATACCGATGAGAGAACCAGAGGATTCGTCATCCTGATCCCATACTCTCACCCACTATTCATATTTGAGGTCGATGGCTGGGAGACATCATGCTACATTCTCCCAGACCGATATTTAAGTTGGATTGACGAAGAGAGAAATTGTAGCAGTTGATGAATGTGTGGCCACAGGTAACTTTAAAGAATTCCTGGCTGCGAAATTTTCCAACACGTCAATGTGCCGTCTGAAGAAGTGGAGATCCGTGTATGACGTCGAGCAGAAGCCGATGCCTCCTTTTGCGAATGACGTTGGGGGTTTTCTCTGTATTGAAATCTAGTCCTTGCGAAGTTTAAAGTTTTTATGGTCCTATTGCGAAGCTCGATTGTTTCAAACAATTCTGTCGGTTTCTTTCTATGGTGTCGGTAAGCGAGCGAGGATCCCACGTCAGGGGCTTGTGCCACCAAAAGAGAATCCGCGGACAATCTAATCAGAAGCTGCAATCACACCACTTCGCATCGACTACAACTTTAGACTTTCTCTGAGGAGCTTTTCCTGGCGAGGTTGCAGCGCTAGTACTATTGGAAGGTTCTAGTCTCACGTAATGGTAGCAATCTGCAGTTGATGGTCTGATTCGCAACTTGAACTTCGAGAAGCCTTAGTGCGGAGAAGGAGGAACATGATCTGGGCCTTGGAATTTCAGATTGCTCCCCATACGCATTTTTGTCTAGTTTCATACAATTCATTCGCGCGTGACTTGATATCTCAGCAAGGAATTGCAAGCCCGCAGTGCCCAAAACACCTCGATTTGTGCGGATGCCCACTCATATCGACGAACAATGTAGAAGATGGCTCTAACCACTCATATATTGTTATGAACACGTGCAAACCTAGGGCCTAGGCTCCACAGGGAGCGGCCTGTAACCCGGTAATGGAACCGGGTGTCACGGGACAACACTTATCGGATATCATGTGATCTTGGATAAGTTCTTTGGAGGCGCGAGGTATCCTTCTATCCTTGATTCCTCGCGATACGTCTTGTATTTAGAGTCATTCCATATATTTCCAGTGTCCTATCCTTAGCTGGAAACCTGTATTATGTCGGGTCTTAGGATCGACATTTGCCGCGTGCTTCGCACGATGGGACGATAGTCCAAAGTTCAGAATTTAAGCTGATCAGGCAATACACGCGATCGACCGGACACACTAGTACACTTCGGCCGACAGCTCCCCGAGCCCCGCCTCTCCACGCAGGCCTTTGAAATCCTTTAGATCTTTAGGTTTACACAGTTACGCAATGGCGGAGTTCTTGCTTTCTTACTACGGTAAATCCACTTTAACTGCCGCAGTGACATGCTGGAATGAGTCGAGTGAGGTTCCGTCAGTTCATGGATAACCGAAGTCCCGCACCAAAGCACGCGTCACACGTCCTCACCACCACCACAAGATACGCGACAAAATCACTAAATCGAGTCGTATTGACGCTGTAGTTACTGCAATTCAAAGAGTGGAGTTCGCAAATTACTCTAATGCAGCTATATACTATGAATGCAGCCGTACGGCTAAATCCCTGTCACGACACTAGAATCAGGCTCTGTGAAGAAGGCTAGTTAAGTCATGTCTAAAGATAATTCTAAATTAAGGAAAGAAGAAAGGAAAGTTTAAGGGCGAAGCCTCATATTAAATACACAATTAATATCAGCCTAGGCCGCTTCCTCTGACGCAGTCTAGAATATTCCCCTATTCCGCGTCCGGCAACATAAACCAGGCGGCAACGGTACGCTAAGAGCTAACCGTGACACAAAACCTGTCCTGACTCCCCACTTTATCATGGGATCTGCCATCCGCCTATATAGTCAAGGTTTTCCCCGCTCCCTTCTTCCGTCTCCAGCTTTAGATCTTTGTACAATAGGTATTCGATTAATTGAGTTTTCACCCTTTTGCCCGCGCCTTCACAAAAACTAGGAGTTTCAGAAGAAGAAAATGCTTTTTATATAGAACTAAGATCATAGGTTTATTTATATAGTTAGTCTCTATTAGAATGAATACATAATATCTCTTAATAAAACTTACTGATTATTTAGAAAATTTAATATGAAGTTAAGAATTTACTTGGTTCTATTTATTACGTGATATACTACTCAGGTTATTTGAGTATTAAGTAATTACTCTCCTCTATTCAAGCTACGTTTTAGAAGCGTTACTCTTATTCTACTCTATTTTACTTAAGTAGAGTAGAGTATTATTTGAGTAACGTGAGTAATCCTTTTACACACTGGCCGCCAATTCATCCATTCTGCATGCTGTTCAATCTTACCGCTGCCCATAATCTTAACAGAGCGGACCGAGCTGGAGTCCCAAATCTTGAGAGTGTCGGGAGTTGAGACTACTAGGCTAGTTCACCACCCTGCCACCAAGGCCTCTCCCTTCCTTTAATTTCCAATTTTCTTAGTTTACAATCAACTATCCCTCGAATATAATTCTAAATGCGTGTACGGAGGAATAAATTGTACTATCGTGTCCCTTCTCCTCCCTGCTGGAGTGCGAGTCAAGTTACGCGGCGGAAGGAAAACGATCGGACTTTAAAAGGCTTGACCTCCGATAAACGATCCCTTTTTAACCCGAACTACTCCACTTCCCCGGGTCTATCCATAATATACAAAACATCCTGGTTTCCCACCGCTTATGGCCATTCGGGTGTCAAGACCAGCGTCGGCCGAAATGTAATGGCCCCAGGCTCGGATATGAGGAGTATGTGAGATCCACGCGGTGAGGATGGTTCATCTCATTTACCTATTTCGCTTGTAGAGAAAAGGCTACTAAGTGGAGTGCGATAAATCTCCGCGACTCGTGGCCAAGAGATACAAGAATGGCGGGTGCTCTGCTCTACTTTGTCCGACTTCCCTCTTCACTTCAAACATTCAGTCTGTCACTTACACACAAATCAATATGCTTTCTCGACTTGCTCATATCTTCATGGCTGCTTCTGCACTTCTTGGCCCAGTGACGGCAGGTCATGGAAGAAGAGACAGTAAGTCTTCAAACTAGGTGTTTAAGTTGCATTTAGAATTAACATTATTCGAGCGACCAAAACGGTCCGTTGGATAGTCATGTGACTACATTGCCTTTCATGTAATACGCAACTGACAAAAACAGTCACTCAGACCGAAACATTGACAACGACAGTCACAGAAACTGTCACATACTCGGCTTCAACCTCTTATGCCACTTCCTCTCTCGACATAGTCAACATAGACTGGAACATGACTGGAAACTACACCGTCGTGGGGAACGATACAATTCAGAGTATTGCAGTTACCTACAATGTGGGCGTATGTAACTTGGCGCGTGCCAACCGCCTTGCTGACTACGAGTACATCTACGCCGGGCAGGTCCTCGTGATTCCTGGTCCTGTTGTTGGCGATAACAACACCGCCTGTTACGATACCAACAATACCTTGACAACCGCAACGTGCATATCGGGAGGTCCACACACTTACACGACGTTCCCTGGTGACACCCTCCAGAAGATCGCAAATTCTCGCTTCAATATCACTGTCGACTCTATACAGAGTTATCAAGCACAAACGGAGTACATTGTGGATGCCGGTCCGTATGATATTCTTGAGGTTGGGATGAATGTCAAGATTCCGCTTTGTATGCCCAGCCAGTGTATAATTGAGAGCTTCACCTTGGATTATGGCACGTTCCAAGATCTGGCGACCACATATGGCTCGACTGTTGGCCAGCTTATGGGGCTTAATAGTGGGTATAACCATAGTGAAGGTGCACCGGGAACTGGTGCGGAACTCATACTGCCGTTGAACTGCACCTCTTGAGCTTGACATGATGATTATCAGGTCGCAAATAATGCGAAAGATATTGTGGGGTTCGAGTAGTTGTCTTCTGTTAACAAGAAATATCAAGAGTTTAATCGATGAGCCTCTTTTAATAGTAGTTTCAAAGCTTGTGACCACCGCGCAACATCTCGGGCGAACTATACCTGCTCGTTATATACGATATTAGGCACTTCGTACGACGCACTATTGATGTTAAGTCCTATTATAATATAGATTTTTGTACGAATTTTTTTTAGAGCTCGCGAGAAAGAGTACTGGATTTCGTCGCTAGCTACTTACAGTAGTTGCGAAGAAATGATTCGCCCTTCGAATAACAATATTTAAATACTTCTAAGCTTCTTTGATACTTTTGAGAGTCAACGGTATCTAGTATAAAGTATTGGAGTAGAAACCCGCATTCCGCAGTCTGGTGTCAGGAGTATCGAGGAGGCCTTTATATGTACAATCTAAATCCGAATCTAAACCTACTGTTGACTTATAATAAGCCTTCTAGAACCTTCTTAGCATAATTAGTAAGCTTGTATAAGCTTACTAATGTAGTATCTAGTAGAAGAGTCTATAGGGTTCCTTATACTTCTAAATTACTAAGCTAGTATTACTGATAAGGTTTTATTGGCCACCTAATCGAACCTACTAAAACTGAGCTAAGCAGTATATATAGAGCCTTCTTTTCTCTCCTAGATTAGAATTCTTAAGTCTTATAATCAATTTAATATATTGATATTTACTATGACCTACCGACTATATACAACCGTGTAATATACCTAGTATAATCTTACACCTACAAATAACTTTTCGATCACACCAGTCACTCAGGTGATAGGTACTGGGCGAACATCTTTCCATTCAAACCTTCACCTTGAATTTCACACCCACCAACGATATTCTCGTTGCCAGTATCAGGAGAGTTCCCAACATCAGCGATAACCCTCCAAACGTCTGCAAACCCCAGAATTTTCCATTACAAGCTTTCACCAAAGCACCACCAATTGGGGTTCCAATCAACGCTGATATACTGATAATGGCAAAGGAAGTCCCATTTCTGACCCCAAGTTTCGACATATCTTTCGTGATCTCGGCCACCAGTGTCGGCATAATGGAGATATATGCTCCTGACCCAAATCCATAGAGTGCTGTGAAGACAAAGACCAGTGTATTTGAGTTGGCGGGGATCCAGAGAGCGAAGATCAATATGACAGATAATGTGCACATAATCAACATCACGTTAAATCTTCCCATTTTGTCAGCCACGGCTCCAGGAATCGTACGGCCGAACAGACTGGCGCCGTTAAGTATCGGGACGAGATAGTTCTGCAGGTTGTCGGACATGCCGATGGATTGCGCATAGACTACAATATAACTTATTGGTACGAAAAGACCGAGGAATCCGAAGAAAGCACCTGCATTGAGGAGCGCGAAGGGCATTTCCCGTAGGGGAGCAATCCATTCGAAAACAGAGAATGGTTTCTTGATTGGCTTAAGTCGACTTGTGATTGTGAGGTTTCCAATGACGAGAAAACCAAGGATAAAGAAAGCGCAGATGCGCATTGTCCACCCAAATCCAACCTGTGGTACCAGCAGAGCAACCATTATCTGTCCCGTTGTCAGTTCAAGTTAAGTTGTGGAGATGGGAATATCATACGGGGAAAACGACGCCACCAAGCGATGCTCCAGCAGCGATAACCCCGAAAGCCAGGGCTCTCGTTTTGAAAAACCAACTAATGGTGCTTGTCATTGCTATCCTGATGTCAGAATCTGAACTGCTATAGTCACACTTTGTTGGGGTTATGTTTACCCGGAAAGAAGAGCATGCTTGCGCCGATTGGAGAGCATACTCCTTGCGAAAGGATGAATTGGTAGTATTCGCTGGACAGAGATGCCATCATGAGGCCGAATACATGAAAGAATGTTCCAGTGAGCAGCAAATATCGAGGGCCATAGTTATCGAATAGCTTCCCGACAAACGGACCCTGTAGGTTCTTCGTTAACGTCGCGTTTGGAATATATGAACACCATTAAAACTTACGCCTAGGAACATGAAGAATAGTTCGCAAGAGATGATCCATGAGACACTGCTTTCTGAATACCCCTTCAACTGGTGAGTCAGGTAGTATTCCTGGAAAACACCAATACCTGAAATATGTCAGCATGAAGAAGCAATACTCTTGTGTGGGAAAATCTACAATTAATCCATCCAAAACTTTACAAGGCGGAGATTGTCAGTCAGTGAACACCTCTGCATGAGACGGCAACGAATATCAGACATACCTAGTAAACTGGAAAAAGCTATCAGCATAATGTATAGTTATGTAGCTAGTTGAGTGGGGATTCAGGTGATCTCACCATTACACAAAAACAGCCCAGCAAAGTCAACAATGGAGTACGTTCGAACCTATCCCCGGAAAACTGGTCCGGGTGCATAGGATGATTTGGGGGTAAGTCACGGCCGCCACCATGGCCGTGGGGTCCTAATTTCGATTCTGTTTTGACCTCTACATTATCCCCTTGAGCCTCTTGTTTCTCAATATCTGGGGTTGAAGCCGATAATGATGATGATATTGTTGGGATATGGGCTGCCATGATGAGGATATACTTAGAATGAAAATTAAATATGAAAGACTTTAAGTTCGTTCAGAGCGCAAGAACGTGTGTATCTAAATAAATAGAATGTATATTCAAAACTGTATTTATTTTCTTTGTTGGATATATCGCACCACGTGATACTCATTCGGGCACTCGGGTTCGGGCATCCGAATCCTCGGCCGAATGTTGATCGATATAATTTTTGGGGGCCGTGTAGGACTTCCTTGTCGTCTCCACAAAATTAACATTCCCACCAACAATGTTTACCCACTTCTGTCTTACCGATATATACTTTTCAACATTGGTGTTTCATAAAAACACAAAGCTTCACTCTGAAATCAAATCTCCCTCTTAGCTTCCATCTTGCAGCTCAGTCGAGCGCCCTACCTCACAAATGACTCCTATTTGTATCTCAACCGGCCTTGTTCAAGGTGTTCCATCCCGCTACAACGAGAAAATCACAGTTTACAAGGGCCTCCCATATGCTGCTTCTACCGCTGGCGAGAATCGATGGCGAGCACCGCAACCCCCTCTGCCGTGGGAGGGCGTCCGCTTTGCAGATAACTTCACATCCCCATGTCCTCAGATTGCTTTCGGGCCCATGAATGTCCTTTCATCTCAAAACGAGGATTGCCTATCCATCAATATCTGGACTCCAGTGAATTCTTTCGATAAGAAGCTTCCTGTCTTCGTCTGGATCTATGGAGGACGTTTTATCGCTGGCTCGGGGTCTGAGCAGGCTTATGATGGAACCGGTCTGGCTTCTAAAGGTCTCGTTATCGCTACATTCAATTATCGAGTTGGGATTCTCGGATTCCTTGCTACCCCTGAATTGAGCCAAGAGTCGGGTCACAATGCTTCAGGCAACTATGGCATTTTGGACCAGATTGCTGCTCTCAAATGGATCAAGGAGAATATCGCTGCTTTCGGTGGTGACCCCTCTAAAGTCACAATTGGCGGGCAGTCTGCTGGAGGAGCCTCCACAGGTATTCACATCCTCTCTCCTCTTTCCCGAGGCCTTTTCCGTGGTGCGATTCCACAGTCTGGATGGAGATATTCACGAGATCCGCTTCTAAGCGGCCTTGCTCCAGCATATCGCACCAAGGAGACAGCAGAGAGACAAGGTTCGGAGACAGTAAAAGAGAAAGGGGCGGCAAATATTGAAGAGATGCGGAAGTTATCTCTTGATGTTCTTTTGCAAGGAAATAACAAGAATGATAATGTCTGGGGCAACCCACCTTTTTACCGTCCCTGTATTGATGGTTGGGTTCTTCCATACAACTATGAAGATTCGCTGAGGAAAGGTATCCAGGCCGATATTCCAATCCTAACCGGTCACAACTCTGATGAAGGCGGCACGTACGCCGACCCTGAATTCAACGCAAACGATTTAAAGTCCTGTGCCCAACAGAAATTCGGCCCTCTTGCGGACAAATTCCTCGAACTTTACCCACTATCGGACACCGTTGATGCCCGCGAAGCATGGAACCAAGCCGCCCGAGACAACTCAAAGGTAACCGTTTCTCTTTGGGCCGACGAATTCCATAAACATGCCAAAAGCCCCGTCTTCGGCTACTTCTACACACACGCCCCTCCTGTCCGCCGTGGCGGTCCCGACGCACCACCTACTCAAGCAGTTGGGGCCGCTGGGCCAGACAGCCAGCCCAAACTCCGAATCTACGAGAACGACGTTCCGCGCTCGATATACACCTACAGTAAAATCGGACCTGGTGCTCGTCACGGTGCGTTCCACGGTTCAGAAATCCCTTTCGTGTTGAACAATCTGTATGCGCAAGATGGGTATCAGTACGGGGAGGCGGATAAAGAGGTTGCGGAAATCATGTCGGGATATTGGGCGAACTTTATTAAGACAGGGAATCCCAATGGGGAGGGATTACCAGAGTTTGTGACTACGGATGGTGAGAGGATTATGAGGCTTGGGAAGCCCAAGGACTGTGGTGTGATTCCTTTGGCGGAGAATAAGGAGAGAGTTACATTTTTGAAGGAACATTTGGCTGCGCAGAGACCTTGGTAGAATATTTGCATTGAAATGAGAGATTATACTTTTCGTGCTTGTGGTCCATGCTACCTTTTGATTCTTGATTGACGTTCATCTTAGAGTAAAGATTCTATTGAATTATTATTGACAACGTTCTTTCTTGGTTATGTTTTAGCAAATATCAGGCTGCAACATTTCTCGCATTTTCATAAATGGTCATGTGTTCGATCTTGCAATATGGCCCTTATATGAGAATGCAGTATATTTTTCTATGCGTTAGAATAGAGCAGGTTCTATAAACCTGTAGGATATCATTACAGCAAAAGCGGCTCCCTAGGATACTTCTATAATTCCTCTAGTCTCCCGCTTTCTTCCCTCAAGCATTAACATGCAATTTATCCATTCCCAAGTCCTCCACTTCCACGGTCCCATTTTCAGTCTGCAAACAAGTCAGCAAATACATCACACACCATCACAACCACCACCAAGCTGACGAACCTTACACCACGCCGTAACCAACTCCTCCCTCCTTACAACATGCCCCTGTCCTACCAACAATCTTCTCATAATAACCTCATGAACTGCTTCATCTTTATCCCCACAAGCATCCTCCACCACGCTAACAACCCAACCCTTATCAGCCGCCCCCTTCGCTGTGTTAATCACACAGCCCGAAGAACTAAACCCTGATATTATCAACGAATCAATCCCATGTTCCTTCAAAAAGTTCTCCAACCCATACGATCCCAACGCTGAAACGTGGCTTGGTGGACGCCAGAATATATACTCGTCGGCTTTGGCTGCGATGTCTGGATGTTCGCTGGAATTTGCAGCTTCGAAAGGCAAAGCCATTTTTTCACGTACAGTATTTGCGCGAACGGCCATTTTTCGGTGAGTGGGTGTGTGGGCTTTCAAGTCAATTAAACAGTGTACGATTAAAATTCCTTGGGTTTTCGCCCATGTACGAAGGGAGACGGCGGTTTTTAGGATGGATGGCCCGTGGGGTTGCGAGTTGAGAATGAATTTGTGGAAGTCAAGGAGGAGGAGGGCGGTGCGTGAGGAGGGGATGGAGAGAGGGGAACAAAGGTCGTCGGGGTTGAGTATGGCGGGGGGTGCATTATTCATTTTGAATTTGATGGTTGGAGATTGATAAAGATGTGACATTTAACTGGTAGAATGGAATTTGATATAAAGATGTGTAAAGAAGACTTTGTCTGGTTTGGAGACTGTATATTGGATATCATGTGAGATATGACACGGCGAGGTGGGTTTCGATGGCATAGATCTCGGACCAGGAGGGAGAGTATTCGGCCGAGGGAACTTTCGGGTCCCGGGAGTTAAAGTCTCTTCCGAGTAATAGAGACTGAGATAAAAATCAAAGAATTAGACGGAGAGACATTTGTTCTGTTTGTAATTATTGATGTTACACTGCATTCTATCACTGTCGACAGATCACAGAAGTAAATCTTACATTTTAGGCTAGCCCCTCCTGAAAACACAATATCCCAACCAAGTATCACTATATAATCAGCTAAGGTCAATACTATCAAAACTTAGCCGCGATTTTGATGACCTCGTCAATGTTGGCATTATTAATAGGTTGCCCATTTCCCGTGAGCAATTTGATGGTATCATGTGCAACTAAGTGACCCAGAATCTCCGTGGTTTCGTGAACCCCAGCAAGACCATTTTCACAACTATCGGGAAGGGCTTATTAGTATTTGTTGATCTATATAATGTACAAAAAAACTGACAGTAGATCAATAAACTCATAAAGTTTTGATTGAGAAGTAGTCGCACACTGCTCTGCCTTCGCTCGAACATCTGTTCTATCCTCAATCACGGGCCATGATCCCTTTGACTGATGGAAATCAATGACTGCGCGAGCGGCGATTATATATGCTTGGAAGATTGGATTTTGCTCAGGCTTGAACTCGTCTCTAACCGTGGATGAAACTTTCACGATCAGTATTCTCAAGATGAGTACAAGATTGGATGTCAATTCTTACCCAAAGCCCGCTTTTCGTCTGTCCAAGGTAGGAGATCCATTGTCAAGCTAACAAATCTAGACGATTTAGAGCCATTAACTATCAGAGTCTGAGCATCTTCATATTTAACCGACGGGAAGGATTCAAAATACCTAAAAGCTCGCGGTATTGGCAACGCATCTTACAGTTATTGGAGGCGTTTCTCATAACGATCATAGGAAGATCGAGATCATTATCCCCACCGTTCACTGCCGACTAGGTATCAGTATTGAACAGGAATACATCTCTCTAGAAACCACATACTCGGCCACCTTAAACCGCTCAGCGCTACTTCGAGAGACCGAGATTGATTTATACAAAGCACGATGTGGAATGACTTGAAGAATTCGGGGTCTTTCTCGATCCATTCTTCAGGATCCTATCGTCCACTTAAGTTAGCCCAATCCTTGTCCGCGCGTGTTCTGTGAGGCAGACTCGTTTGATGAATTGAGAGCTTTCTTCATTGTTGGCTGTTGAAGCAGAAGCATCTATGCGCGTGAACTCGGAAATGCCTGTCATGTCTAAGCCATTTATGTCTCGTCACAACCATTAATATCCTACATACCATGGGACTTCAGGTTGCGCAGAATCTCGTTGGCCAAATCGCCACCTCCGATAATCAGAACTGAAGCCTCAATCAGAGGTATCACCGTGATCATTTTGGTATGATGAGGTGCAAATGTGCTCGTCGTTTTGGTTTATTGGAAATGTATTCTTACTTGCTGCGTATATCCACTTACTTTGCTGTGTACCAAACACCGATACCTAGTGTATCTCGGGCCCGAAATAAGAGGAATTCAACTGCTGGGCCTGATACACTGCTGGTGAATCGGGCGGTACATCAGGCGGGATCAACTTTTGGGCCGACTTGCATGGGGTACGTAAAACAATTACTCGTTGTGCCCAAAAGTCTGTTTTTGTACTAGCGCCTCTGAAGCTTGTGGGCCAATTCGAGCCGTTGCATCAAAAGTGATTTTCCGACCTCGGTCTGCCAAACCCGAGTTTTGTGTGGTCGGCGCACTAGTACAAAAACAGACTTTTGGGCACCCCGAGTAGTTATGAGCATGTCTCGGGACCGAGCAGATTAATTCTCGCCATGGCATCAAATAGAACTCAAGCAACTTTTGAAAATTATATTTCATACTTGAATTCATGTTGGTTCGGACGCTCATTCACATACAACCGGTGCTAAAGTTGTGTAACCATGACCCTTCCTCGATACCTCGTCGTCATTGGTGGCAGCTACGTCGGTTCGTCCATATTCCTATCAATGAACAAGCCAGACAGTTCAAGCTAACCATGTATGGTGCATGTAGGAGTAAACGTCGCTCAACAGCTCGCAGCAGCCTTTTATGGCACTTTTCAAGTGCTGTTGATCGAGCAGAACTCTCATTTCCAACATCTATTCGCCTTCCCACGATTTGCGGTAGCTACCGGAGTAGATACTCATAAGGCTTTCATCCCATTTGTTCCTGGAACCTTTGCTGCCTCTCCACCTGAGTCTGGTTCTGTGGTCCAAGCAAGAGTCACAGGTCTCACCAAATCCTCTGTCCAGCTTGATAGAAAAGTCTTGGTGGATGGACTGTATCTTGACAGCATCCCCTACGTTTTTCTTGTTAGTATCACCAACCTTCAAGACGTTTTCTATCAAGGTCTGCCCACTAATCTTTTGTAGATCATCGCCACAGGCACAAAACTTACCCCACCATCTACCTTGCCCGGATCCGAAAAACTCGAAGGAGTAGCCTATTTGCAGAAGCATGCTCAAAAAGTGGTACGAAGTTCAAAGATCGTCGTCATAGGCGGAGGAGCAGTCGGCGTTCAAATAGCCACTGATATAAAGGAACTCTATCCCGAGAAGTCCGTCACTCTGGTTCATTCTCGCAAGAATATGATGAACAAATTTCATTGCCAATTGCACGATATCATCGAGCAACGGTGTAGGGATCTGGGTATCAGTCTGAAACTGGGCTCAAGAGTGAAATTGCCACGAAAGGGCTACCCAACGGATGGGAGTAACTTCAACGTGGAATTAGAAGGTGGACAAAGTATCCCTGCGGATTTTGCGGTAAAAGTTCCAGTTCTGCAGATAATTTATTTGTTACCCTTGCTGATTTATATCAGATCATCTGTACCGGTCAAACACCTCAATCAAGTTTTCTCCAGTCACTATCACCAGAATCTATCGATGGGAGTGGCTTCATCCGAATATTGAAGACCTTGCAGATCAGAGATCCAAAACTTCCGAATGTTTTTGCAATCGGAGATGTTGCTGATACAGGTTCGCATAAAGCAGCAAAACCGTAAGTGCTCGACTTCTCATTTTGGTTTTCGGGTCGTTAGATTCCTGTTAACGTTGAACTAGAGGTGTGAAACAAGCCGGCCTCGTGGTGTCCAATATTCGACATCTTCTGATTCAAGAACCACTTGAAGAATACGATGTCTCAGATCCACCGGCAATCCACTTGACTCTGGGTATCGTAAGTATTTTTTCCATTCACTCGTGGTAGACCATGCAGTCAGAATACTCGCTCACATTTATTGTGCATAGGTTAAGAGTGTTGTATTTCGCAATCCCTTCCCAGGTTCGAATGAGATCTGGACAAAAGATAAAAACGATGGGTAAGCATATTCTTGCAGCATCACGGTGAACAATCCATGCTCATTACTTTGTTTTCCTATGATTAGGCGTCTCGATATGAATATCGATGGTGTGTGGACTCGAAGAGGCGGTGGTACTGATTTCATGCTGTAACATCAGAGAATCAAAGATTGTTGCCCTTGCGTTTGGTCCACTGCATAATTGCATTAGATATAGACAGGTTTTCCATGCTCTAACGTCTCTTGTAACCACAATATGCCGCTACTTGGTATTATAATATTGGCGAAATTGACAAATCCACGTTGCTCTGGAGATGACCCAGTATATTGCTGTATGCTTAAAGAAGCATAGGGTTAGCTACTACGCAGCTCCCTGACGTCTCGGCTACTTTAGTATCGCCATCATCACCTATCTTTCCATTCAGGTTCAACATAAAAGCCCAGTCACTCTAGACTCTCTCGTGTTCTAGGGTTATTTGCCCGAAAAGCCACATTATTGAAAGCCGAGCGAATACTCGTATAATTTCATATAAAGTCTAGACAACGGAACCCGATGTTCGAATTCAATATTCGGGTGCTGTTTGGGTTGTGCTTCGGCCGGATATCGCAACACGTGTCGGATCTTCCGAAAATAATAACCCGATCTTAATAGCCAGTAAGGTTAGCGGGGACCTCAATTCCCCGCACATTCTCACGTACCCCATGGGGACGGGCCACAAGCACATATATTACACATGGATCGCCGAGACATTATTTTATTCTCCGTATTCACTTCACATTTAACTTAAGCCTTATCCCTCGCCAAAAGCCTTCAACCTACATTTATTCTATTCCCAGTTTGGTCTATGACCAGTTGACTGCTACTTACCTCAACCATGCCTACAGACGACAAGAACCTCAAGGTTGGAGGGAGTAGTTCCCATGTCGAGGCGATTGGAAAGTCATTCCCAATCAATCATGATGCTTACGTCGAGGCCAAGGAAGATGCACTTTCAGAAGGAAAACCCACGTGGCAGGTGATCAGGGAGAATATCCACATTTGCGTCGTCGTTGTTGCAGTCCAGGTCGGTTCTCTCTTTGTCTTCCACTCCCATCACAATTTGAATCTGCTCGTGCTGATAATCCCTGCAATTTTTCTTAGACCAATGGCGTTATTCTCGGCCTCGAATATGTTCTCCTCGGTGCTCTTGTCGGCGTCCAGGCCTTTGACAGAACCATGGGTAGCTATGATAACGCGACCCAGGCATATGCCGTTGCCGCCTGGACACTGTCGCTCTGGGCAGGTCTTTTCGGTCTCATGTACGTGATCCATGGCATAGTACTCTGAGTTCAATCTATCTAACGACTGCATCTCCTCGCAGGCAATTCGCTGGTCAGTTCTTTGCTGGTTGGTTCGCTGATCGTTTCGGTCGTACCAAGGCTATCTATCTCATGGTCGCCAATGTTTATCTGGGTGTCATGACTGAGATTCTCTCGAGGAATAGGAATGATTATACTGGTGCCAAGATCCTCATGGGATGTGCTACTGGTATGATGCAGGTTGTGGTTCCTACGTACATTGCCGAGATCGCACCTCGTGAGATCAGAGGCATTACCATTGGCATGTTCAGCTTTAACCGTAAGTGATGGGTCTCACTCTACTCTCACTATCTCGAAACAGAACAGTTCATGAAGCTGATCTTGAACATAGTTTCTCTCGGTTCTCTAATCGGTACCTTCGTTACATGGGCAGCAAACCAAGCTTGGGGCGGTGACGTCCTCGACAATCGTGGGTGGAAAGTACCTCTCTATGTCGGCTTAGCCGCTCCAACGATCACTCTCATCGCTATGGCTTTCCTGATGCCCGAGTCTCCATACTGGCTCATCCTCAAAGACCGAATCGAGGATGCCAAACGAAGCTTACAGACACTACACCCGAACAAATCTCCGGCTGAAATTGATAGACTAAGCCATGAGTTGCATTATACTGTTTTGAAGGAGCGCGAGTTCAATGACTCTATCAAAGATGCTTCGTACTTGGAGTGTTTTCGTGGTCCTAACCTTCGCCGTACTTTCTGTGCTCTTTTCCCTTCGGCGTCTCAACAACTTGTGGGAAACCAGCTCGTTCAGTCATATTCCACTTGTAGGTCACCACCCGAGCTAGTTATGAAGTACACTGTCATATCTTCCCAGATTTTTTCACAGTTGCCCGACTCAATAACGCACTTCTCGGTAGCGTCATCGTGTCCTGCGTCGGTCTTGCAGCTGCCATCTGTGCTTTTTTCCTCATTGAGATGAAGAACGTTGGACGATGGTCCTTGGTTTTTTGGGGCGTTGTTTTTATTACCCTATCTATGCGTATGTCTTCCAAGCATATCACTCTTCCCATGATCGATTTGGAATCTGACTGGATTTTGCATAGTTGGTATCGGTATCGTCGACTCCGTGGATTACGGTACCACCACCGCGGCAGCTGGTGCCGCTCTCGTTGCATTCATTGCCCTATTCAATGCCGCCACCGCAGTAGGCCCTGGTGTAGCCGGGTAAGTTCTTGCTTCTCCATCCCCTACTCCCTCAAAACCATCCAAACACAATCAGCTGACCAAAACTCCTACAGTTGGGCCTACGCCGGCGAATCAGGCTCCGCGCGACTTCGAGCCAAAACCACAACTCTCGCCACGGGCGGCAACGCCATCATCGGGACTGTTACAAATATAGTAATTCCCTTCGAATTAGCAGCCATCGGTCCCAAGACCGGATATATGTTCTTTGGTTTTGGGGTTATTTCTTGTGTTCTCATTTATATCTGGATCCCGGATGTTACAGGGAGGACTTATGCTCAGCTTGATGAACTGTTTGAGAGGAAGATTCCAGCGAGGAAATTTAAGGAGACGGTTTGTACGGGGAATTATGGGCTAGATCAGAAAGCTGATGTGTAAGTAAGGAGTTGGATGGGATGAATGAGAATATGGTTGAATTTTGGGGGTTTTTTTTGGGGGGGGGGGCGTGCTATAGGATGGATATACTTTTCATGATAGAGTATATTTAGGCAGGTATTGTGGTGGATCAGCTGCCGACAATTAAGGTCCAATTTCCGAAAGGGACAGCACGTTTTGATACTGATGTCGATCGATTTTAACCTATTGAAAGCGACGTGCAACATATGGATGACATATTGCTTATTTGCTACCAATCTAATGATGCTTTCTCTCAGCCGTAAGAACAGTATTGAAATGTGACAGAGTGAATAGAAGGTTGAATAACTGGTACGGAAGATTGTTCCACTTACAGATTCTTTCTAAATACCGGAAAGATTCCTCCAGACGTTGAAGATCAGTTCGGAATAGGAGATTTCAGTGTGGGGATTGGGGCAGAGGCTGGCTGTGAGATACACCGCTACTGGTACGTATACAACACGTCTTATTCTCTGAGTCACCTTATATCAGAGCACCGGTCGCTTGTCTAGGTCACTGGACTGGCCTGCTGGATGTATATTTCACTTGTGAAGTTCATGGTATTGTTGACTGACATCTGTATTTGTCCCGTTGCGGGGTGCGGGCATTTTTATATTGCCGACGTGCTCGGGCTTTTGGCGTTGTGACAGTCGGCGATAATGACCGCTATAATCAGCGCCGAATCTGGACCTTACCAAAGTCCATTTCCGTCTTTGGACCTGAGCAGTTGCTGCTCTAACCTGAGCTGAGCCCTGAGTCCTGAGCACGCTAATGAGTCAGCCGGAGTATGCTTAGCGGGATCTCTTCTGGCCCTCGCGATTCGGCTACAGTTCCCATATTACTTATATATAGAATTTTGCAGGTCCCGTTGCCTGTAACACAGCTACCTCTTTGAGCCTATCAAGTTGTCGTGACGGTATCCGTTCTCGCTCCCTTGTCACACTTATCAAGAGTCCTTGGAGCCGATTTGGATCCCCCACAGTCTGTCGCACGTGACTCGGTGGGTTTACTTAGCCAGGAGTAAGCGGAATTTTTCAAATTCGCGAGTCGAAGGGGATACCTCGCTTAAATGCCCCTCGAGACCTCCCCAAACAGCCCAATTCGCATACGAGTATACGACTTCAATTTCTGAGAACTTATTCAACTTAAATGTCATAAGAACTCTCGCGCGACAAATGAGTCTGTATAGTAGCCAAAAAGAGCAGAAACGACACTACGAATCCTGGAGTCCTATCTAGCGTCTGAGCTCCTAGCTCCTTCTACGTTCTGCCATAGGATCATGGTTTATACCAAGGCTCGGTCCCCGGTATTCTGGGATCACCGAGGGAAGATAAGGCAAACTCATCTCGGCGACAGTATCAAAGGCAGCTGGTTAGCTACTATGCCTGCTAACCGTTGTGAGATCCATGTAGCGGCGATACCGCGTCAAGTGGTTTTGGGAGATTCATGCCAATCCCAGCAAGGCAGAATAACACTGACGTTGGCATCTAAACTGTAGGATTAGCAGGGTCGAGGGAGAGACATGCGGCGGCGATGCCGCGTTAAGTGGCTTTGGGAGATTCACGTAGATCCTAGTAAGGCAGAATTACATCGCACCGATACTCAAACAGTACTGGCAAAATGGGTAAAGGATTAGCTGTGGATTTATTCAGAGACAATATATAGATTCATACATCTGTGGTACGGTACCTAGAGGAGTCAAAGAATGCCCAGCTGCACTTTGACTACCCGGAGGCAGGCCTGATGTACGTGAATGCGACACTTGTCCCATCCTGAGAGCTCTTGTATCGCATGGGAAGTTAGTTTGAGCGACAGCGACCCCGACCCCAGCAATGATAATGACACGCACGCGCTGGAATGATCCGGCCCCTTTAGCTGAACTCTCGGCCAGTCCTAACGCGGGCGCCCTAGGGTCGAGAGAAGCGGCTTTCAAAGCGAGAAATCAGATACATGGTGAAATACCACAAAATAAATGAAGGGTATTGACATGGGAAGGAGACAAGAGGTAAAAGATTGAATATCTTCATTAGAAACAATTAGTTTATTTTTACAAAGCACAACTAGTAGAAAGCTAGCACATTGGTCACATCCCTCTGGTCAAGACCCGGGCAATCGCCATTCGAAGCTATCGTATTTATAGGGGGACAAATATCGGCCCCATACTGATGGTAGAGCACTGGGGTAGCGTTGATTCCATCGCAAGGATTCCGTTTGGAAATCTTAACAAGTTCTGCAGTAGGGATAGCCATCGCTGTTGTGAACATGGCAAGAATTGCTCCAAGGGTCGATGACTTCATGATGGTAATGGTGCAAAAAATAGAAGATAGAGTGGATTATATGAACAGAAATGTTATCTATTACACAGGCAAAAGTCTCTTACTTATAGTTTTTTAAAAGAAGTATAACACCAAGTGATCGAAAGTGCCTATCTCCACAGCCCATTCCTTCACGATGCTAACATCCGCAACAAGAGGCTTATTTTACCAACATCTATGATTAGCTAAAAGGCTATGTTCGAAATCGAGGTATGAATGCAGGTTCCTCCGGAGAGACCATAATGGCGAAGTCTCCTGTCCTCAAGGTCGCAGTAAACGAAATCTGCCCCAGAGTAAATGATCTAGGATTAGCGACCATCTTTAGACCGCTACTCCGCCTAATATTACCAACATTTTCGAAAGCTCTAACATTAGGGTGTACTTAATTTAGTAAAGTAAGCGAAATCTGACATAGAAAAGGGTTTAGTAGCCACCTTCAGACGGCTGTACCACCGATTGCAAACATTTTCAAAAAAGAAAAAGGCATCAGGATACATATGACCTAGCCAAGTCTCTATGCTATTTCGTGGTCAGGAAACGGACACACTATAGTTGAGTAGAGCACGAGGGCACGAAACGTGCGAATTGTGCTTTGTTCTGTGATCACTAACGTCGAACGATCTAAGTGTGTCGAGAAACCCAAAATAGTCATGTGATGTATGCAACACATACCATGATACTGTACATTTTCCTTGGATCGCCTCTTTCTCCTGGGCCGAATTCAATTTTAACGCCTAGCATGAAACATTTCGTGTTGGAAAGCCTTAAAACTTTTGTTGTTCATAGTGGGTGTGGGCGGTTAACGAGGTTGGGCGTTTGACGAGATTGGGCGATTAACGATGCTGGGCGGTTAATATTTCTTAAAAATAAGGGTCAGCCTGCCAAGCCTGCCAAGCCTGCATCGAAGAGACGGTTGGCCAGCCATGTTGATGGTCTGCTGTTGGTCAGTTGACCCATGAAAATCCTTCTAAGGCTTTCTGATGAAATGCGATGTTGGGAATCCAACGCAGGAAGAGTAACTATAAACTTACATCCCAATTGATCTCAAAACGGCAACCATTCCATTTCCCACATCATCTTTGCTGCCTCATCTGCGGACGGCATTTCCAAAAGCATTTAGATCACATAATTCGTGATGGACCCAGGCCTCGTGAGTCTCGATCCCTAGGTGATGTAGTGCTTGCTAATAATACAACAAATTAGCCTCCAACAACAGATGCAGCTACCGATCAAGCTCAAGTGGCACAATACCTTCGTACATACAATACCTTCGATGACAACGATTACGAACGGAACAATCCTCCGTCTACGATAGCTATAGCTGTTAGCTTGGTTGCAGCTCTTGCCATGCTTCTCCTTTTTTTCCAGTTGCTTTCGAATGCGCTCCGGGTTACCAATCCTTAAGAGATGGATGGAAAAGTAGATTAGTCTCCTGGGAATAATGATCACATACCAGGATCTCCTCAAAAGGAAAAATGCTGAGGAAAGGCATCGGATGGAGATAGAGGACGTGTCTTGCTGTCGAGACAGAAGATAAGGAGAGGAGGGGTGCTGTCAATTCGCCTGCTATTATCAAATTTTCTTACGAAATTCCAAGATGTATTTTAGGAAAGAGTTTATGATATTAAATGCTAAGCCCATTGTAGAGTACACTCGTTTTGACCTGAAAGCTTGATATCGCAACATCTCTTATGCTCTTCCAAAGTCACGTGCCATGGTGAAACCCAAGGTCATGTGCTCACATAGCTGAACCACCTAAAATGTATAGAATCAATACAGAACGGCCTGCTGCACCACAGCATCCGTTGATGACCTTGAAGGGAGACAGGCCTCCAAGCGTGTTTTGTGGGAGTGTAAGCTGGGCAAAGTCCATCATAGGCAGCAACTCAGACCAGTTGTCTTGGTAGTAGCTAACGAACAGTCGTAAGCACTATTTAAGGTATTGGCTATATATCTCCGTCTGACTATTAGTTTGAGCATGATGTGCAGAGGACAATATATGCTTCACGCTGAGAATACGGGTAACTCTTTCAGAAGGCTGATACAAACTGTAGGCCGCGGTCAGACATCATTGTTTTTAGGAAACCGTAGTAACAGTAAACGTGCTTCAGGTATAGGCAGGCTAAGCCCACTATATCGATATCCTTGTGGTAGGGCATCGAAATTGGCTGTTTGGACAACTGGTCAATGACAACAAAGACAGTATCAAAACCGTGTTTGTCTGTATTGAATGAGCAGAACTCTATAGCGACGTGCTGCCAGACTCTTTCAGGGACGGTGGAGGGGATGCAGCAGACCTGGTTTCTTGTCTCGGGGGACACTTACCCCACAGCAGGCATGGCAGCTGCGGCTACATCTTTCCGGGACCTAACCTTTTCAAGCCTCTCCGGAAGTGAGTCTATTGTGACAGCCAAGCTGTTCCCAGCTGCGCTTAGCCATCTGCCCTAGCTTACCGCGATGCGCTAGCGAGAGCTACCGCCCTAAAATTTTATGTATTTAGAGTCGATGATTGCAGAGGATCCTTCTTCTTTCTTTAGCTTTGTTTCCTCGTCAATACAGTACCTTCTGCAAGAGTCGCCTTTGCGTGACACCCTTTGCAGAGCTGTCACATCTATGTACTGTACTTATTAAAGTCTTCCACCGTGATTTCATTATCCCAAACATCAAGAACTACCTCATGAAGGTCCTCTAAAGACCACCCACAGTACAGCTTCCTATTCCGGAGTCTTTGTTTTCAAATCTTATACACATTTTCAATAAGAGTTAATCAGGAGAAGAAGGTGGCCAGTCGATCGAGTATATGATGCACTCCACCAGTGCCTTATTACAAAAGCCCCTATTCCTCTTTATATTCTTCTTCCCATGGTCTTCACTGCCGTCTTCTACTATAAAATAGTCTTCGCCGACGCAGAAGGCCCCTAGACTTTGCTTTTTACTATGTTTCTGTGTACATATCTCCCCTAAACGCACTGGTAAGATCTGTGCCTCGTATTTCTTTTGTATAAAGCCCTTTCCTTCTCCATCCGTCGATAAAACTATAAGCCAGCTCTTAAATTATACCAAAATTACGGCTGCGTAGTGCAAAGAGGTACGACCACTTGTAAAATGGAATTGGATACACTCGAGCCTTCGTTGTTCTCCTCGTTTCCGTAATATCTTAAGACATCGGCGCATATTTGACTGAATTATTGTTTCGTCGTAGTAAAGCCTCTTCGCTAATACTCTTTTAGCCGGTCCCAATTCGCGATCGAGAAGATCTACCGCTGTCGTTTCGCAGCGTCTGAAAGGAAGGCCTTGCAATTGGGGACATGGTAGTGATATCTGTGACGTGTGAAGGCAGCTAGAATCGTATTATTAGACGCTTTAATACTATACCATCGCGCGATCTCTCGGAGGGGCATTGCTCGCTGGTCAAAGTGGCCTGTTATCCACTTAATTATATCTTCCACTTTTTCGTCTCAGATAATACGAGGCCTGCCAGTCCGTCCTTTGCCTGTACGTCGACTGGGAGGCCGTTGGTGTAGTCATTTAATCGGTGTCTTGCGGTTAACGTTGACTCGCCGAGAAGCCTCTGCTTGTGGGAGCCTTTGCTCAACAAGACACCAGAATCGCGATCATTTAAGAGTATCGTGCTCCTTACGAAGTGTTTTGCGAACGTAGCCCATAGTAATTAACTTGCAAAGAGCTATAGAAGCTATGAGAGTTGTATAATTAATAATGTTGGTAGAAGAGAAGGTGCTAGAATAGCGCGGTACTAAGCTCACCGCCTGACAGGGGGGGTGCTCTTGACTTCCTGTAACCCCCTTCCGTATAAGGAAATTTAGGCTCGCTAAGTTTCCTGTCACGTGAACTACACGTGACTTAGGCGACAGTCAGAGGCGCTTGATGCGTACTCGTGGCACAAATCTGAAGTTATTGCCTACCATGTACTTCAGAGCTATTGATGTGGACTTGTATTTTGTTTTTTTTCGGACTCATTTTGTCGAGCTCTCTCAACAAAATTCTTGGGGCCTTTCGTCCTAGCCATCTTTATCAAAGGAAATGATTGCTGAGAAGGGCGATACGACGCGAATGGGCGAGAAGAATAATGATAGAAAGAAACAGGTAGTCTGCTGAAAGTAAAAGCTGCAATGTACACGTAAGTTCGGAGATGCGGATAGAGAAGAGTTTAGTAGAAGGTATGCGAAAGAGCAAAGATTTGGGAGATCACGCGAGGCAATGCCATATTGCGAGAATCTGCCTTGAGAGATTGAACGGTGTATTTTTGGGGGAGGGGAGGGGAAGGCGGTCCTGTTTGGGCTCCTTGGGGGGTGACTTGGTCCCCTCTGAACATAACCGTGGAGAATTGATAATGTTCGCACGGCAGAGCCGAATAGGAAATCAATCATGATTGGTCAGTAGAAGCGAGAGCAGAAACGTGACTGAGCAATCTGAACAGAGGGTAAGGCGAGTGGGCGGGTTCGATGCTGCCTTCGCCGTTTGCGTCTAGGCAAACCACTGCAAGGAGTGTCAATAGTATAACTAACAGGAATTTACGAGAGCATACCAGCGCGGACGTCGGATTGCTAGGCGTTAAAGCCCTGCAGACTGTGCGGAGGGAATTGCTCACGGCAGAACGCACAACAGTCGGTGGCAATGAATGGCTCCTTAGGAGATTCCATAGCCGAGTGAGGAATAGGTATGGCGAAGAGATGGTCTGTCAGGAGAGCTGGTTGGTGACAAAGCTGTGGGGCCGCTAAGGTAAAGGGCTGGTCATGTGACTGGTAACCATTTTGCCGTGAATTATTAGCAAAGGGTTGATGAGACGCTTACAGTAGTGGCCACTCCACGCATATACAAAGCCACAGAGAATTTCCTTGCTTGCAGACATATGTATATATTAATTCACCAACCCCGTTTCACCGAGTCTACTACAGTGGCTGAATCTGTCACGGGAATTCTGTTGTCGAGATCGTCCCAGAACGTATCTGCTGGCAGGTTATGCGCTGGCAACAGCACCGCCGGGCGTAGTGCCATCTGGGCTGTGCAGTGCAACTGCCACGACTCGAAATGATATATCTAGCGCCCTCTCGTGCGAGGTCCGCTGGTGCGAGATGCCACCATTCCAACCCGCCTCCGCTCGGCCCAGCACAAGATGAGCGCTGTCTCAAAGCTCCAAGCAGCATTTGTCAACGCCAGCCAGGAGACGACGCTTGCCCTTGCCAACCTCAATGCTGACTTCTCCCTGGTGAAGATCGAGCCCCGGGTCGAATATCGGGACATCGGCGGCGCCCTCTCAAGCAACAGGCGCGTTGCGGGCGAGGCCGGCTCCATCCACATCACGGCCCGCCGCCTGGGCTCGCTGTTCCAATCCCTTGTGCCCGAGGTCTCGAATCTGCTCGCGGCGTACGGCAAAAGGGCCTCGGAGCTGTCTAAGTCCCCCGACGCCAATCCCATGGGCACGCGCGACCATGGCCCGTTCCAGGAATATGTCGGTATCGACGGTTCGAGCCTCTGGGCCGCTGCCACTTCGGGAGATGCTGCCCTCGCGGTGCATCTCCTAGCCTGCATGCTCGCCACGCACTGGCGGGCTCCCGAGGCCATTGCGATATGGGTTGAACTCGTGGCCGAGAGAAAACGCCAGCTAGAAAGCACCACCGCCAGCGGGAACATCAATCTCCAAGACGCGGTTGCGTCGCAACTGGTAATCTCCCAGGAACAACTTGAAGAATGGGACACCAGCGCCAGGGCGTGGCTCAAAGCGACGTGCAATGATCCCCTGGTGAACCAGCGCCAGCTCCGGGTTCTTCAGGCCTTAAAGGGCCTCAAGCTGGCCGTGCTCGGTCCGACCGACGTCTATCGCAGTGTTACCGACGCGTGGAAGCTGGCCTTGGAAACCTTTGATAAGATCATTGGTGGGGCCAGCTACAGTATCTATGATGGTGCCGTGCTCGTGGCCCTGGCATCGTGGTATCTATACCCCGACCTTGTCGTCCTCACCAACGAGAAACAGGAAATCCACCAGCACGATACCCTCGTGCAGGCCGGGGGAATCGTAACCATCGGGGCTACGCTCCCGGACCTTGAAGGGCCGCCTGGCGTCCGGTGGCTACTTTCGCTCTCTCACCTGAAATATTATGGCCCCCCGGTGACCGTATCCCGGTCAACCGAGTCCGATGAGGGCCGGTTCACCTTTGACGACTTCATGGTCGTGTCTCTGAGCGCCATCGTTGCGCAGTGGAATCAAGAACAATACGTAACAACGGAGAACGCACTCGAACTAATCGGCCTGTTCATCGGCAGGCTGGAAGACACGATAGACGATGTTTGCGACCAGTCGACCGCAAGCCTTCTCCGAACACAAACATGGATCCATCCATTCAAAGCGGCCATCGCACGACTCCAAGGGTGCCAAAATCACAATCCGAATGATCACATGGAAGCACAGAAGCTATTCAAGCTCGGAGTGAGACATCGCTCTTTCATCGATCCGCGGCCACCCGCTCCAGGGCAAAGGCCTCCTAACAAGGCCTTCAGGACGCTCCTATTCGGACTGTGTTCACCAGGTTTCGGCTCCGTTTTAGACAACGAGGAGAGCAGCATCCAGTTCTATCGCGATCTGGCTCGACAGTATATTTCAGCGACAGGAGGACATAAGCCCCTGTTCATTATACGATGCCTTCGGCAGACGCCAAACGGAGTCAAAGTCTTCTTGTGCACGGCCACACCACTATTCGGCGATGCCAATGGAGAAAGAAGGCATTATCGCTGGGTACCAAAGGATCTCGAGTGCAATCTCGGCAGCGATGATGAGACCGTCGCCACCCTGGACCCTGGTGACTTGCGCCAGAAAGCTAGCTCAATGTATGGGAGGCCAGAATTCCTGTGGTGCAATCCACCGGTGGTGATAAAACGAGCATGCCGCCAGAAGGGAGTCAAAATGCAACGATACCAGATCCGACATGAGACGGCTTCTCAGTACTCGGACTATGCAGATGCAGATGGGGGTGATTATTACTATTCAAGCGCTGACGGCGATGACGGAACCAGAATCAGAGGTTATGAGCTCCTCCGCTTGCATGGCATGGACGCCGACGGCCTGGTTCATCTATACTATTTGAGAGACAGTACGGGTAGAATGATACAAATAGAGCGATTGACGCCGTCTCTAAAACGAGTCGTTCAGGCTCTTCGGTCGGAAAAGCTCCACCACCAACGATTTATCGACCTTATCTATCGCTCGGAGCTCATCCAGAGCCTTGTTATCTTCTCGAATTGCTGGTCTATCTTCAGAGAAATGGCCGGATCAACAATCTCCCCAAACATCCTGTCCCTACAAGGGCCATTGCTCAAGAGCTACTCCAGACCCCTCATACCC
>AYLM01003063.1:0-12935 GCA_001625345.1 Cairneyella variabilis
CCTCCCCCCCGAATAATTGTGTGTGCCACCATTTGCCAACCACTGATCTCAAAGGGTGAACCTAGAAAGAATATAAATAGCTTCATGATTTCCCAATCTGGAAGGAGGTGAATAATATAGTTAGTATGTAGTGAGATTAAAGAGGAAAGATAGTGGCGCATACAATTATTCTGGGGGGTGGGGTGGGGGATAGTATAAGCTGACCAGCAGAGTCTGGTGAGTGGAATATGTCGCGCACTCTGCGATGCTTCTCTCGCATTGGTAGATTTGATGCCTGCCTTCGACATAAGCTGATTCTACTTTTTGCTGTTTGTGTAACTATACGATTCAGGTGTTTTTTATTGTAGTAGCTGTCAGACTTACTCGTAGACCGGTGTTGAGGCATATATGATAGAGCTTCTCGTCCAGCATTAAAACATCCAATAAGTAGCAAGTTCTTTTCAACTACCCATTATTAATCCAACCATGTATTTTCACATCGGCATAATATTTTCAATACTCGCGGTACTCTTAGGACTCCGTTTTCAGAGACAAGTTACCACAAATCCCTACGACCACTTCGGTACTCAGAAGTCCTCATCACCAAACCCTCTAGTTGTAGACTTGGGATACGAGATCTACGAGGGCTACAGAAATGGAACCAGCAAACTTAACGTCTGGAAAGGGTAAATTCGTTCCATAGCCATAAGAAATTCAACTTGCTGACATTCTCAAGAATCCGCTATGCAGCACCGCCCACAGGCAAACTTCGCTGGCAGAAACCTCGCATCCCGACACTGAACAGGACTCATGTCTTATCAGCCAAAGGTCCTACTCCTCAGTGTCCAGAGTTTAGTCCTACAGAGTAAGTCAAGCCTCTTCTTCCCATGATTAAATAACGATTCATTAATTTTAGGTCTTTCACATTCCCTGACTCTCTCACTGAAAATGTTACTGCTCTTCGTCCTGAAGATTGCCTATTTTTAGGTAAATATCCATATTCAGGCTTTGAACCAGAACTAATTGCGCACCAGATATTTACGCTCCTGAGAATGCAAAGAACTTACCAGTCTTAGTGTGGATCCGTAAGATGCTTGCACAAATCTGCTGTGGATATTGCTGATGGTTGCCTAGATGGGGGTGGCTATGGTGCAGGTCTTGGAAATTCGTCGGATCCCTCTGACTTTATTAACACCAATGACAACGGCTTCATTTCTGTCATGATAAACTATAGAGTAAGATGCCCCGTCCATGACTTTCCTGTCAACAAGTCGCTTACAAATTAAGCTTGGAGTATTTGGCTTCCTAGCATCGGACGAGTTGCACCGATTTGGAGTCGTCAATGCTGGGCTATATGACCAGACTCTGACTCTCGAATGGGTCCAGCAATACATCGAAGACTTCGGTGGTGATAAAACGAAAGTCACTATTGGTGGGTTATCTGCAGGTGGAGGCTCCGTTATGCTCCAAGCCTTGGGTTTTGGAGGAAATCGAGGGACTCGTTTATTTTCGAATGTGAGTCCTTGTGCATAATTCTTCAGTGCGTTCAGTTAACACTTCCTGGATCATTGCAGCCAGTCCTTACCTACCAACGCAGTAAGTCTACTATTTTCCGTTGGAAAATTTTGCGTCTCGTCCGACTAATCAAGCCTAGATTCCACTACTCCGATTTCCTTCCCAGCCAATCATACTACAGGCTAGCAGCAAACGCAGGATGTATAAACAGCATCAATATCACAGCCTTCGATTGTCTGCTCTCTAGAAACACGTCTACCTTGATGCAAGCAGGAGAACTCGTCTCAGGGAATGGAAAATACGGCACATGGGGCTTCTTGCCAGTAACCGATGGAGAGTTCCTACTTGAACGCCCTTCCGAGCAGCTTCGAAAGAAGAAAGTGAGTGGGAAGCGGATGTTGGCCACGGTATGTACCCGGGGATATCATGAAGTACAATTATTCGTGTCTAACACAACATAGCATTCTGCAGATGAGGGAGTTCAATACACCCCGCAGAACATCGTGACGGAAGAAGACTTCTTGGCCTATGTCCACACTATGTTTCCTCTCTTGAAAGAACACGAGTTTACGGAGCTCATCTCTCACTACCCATCGACAGACGCGCCTGTAGACCCCAGCCTACCGCAGTTCGCCACAACAGGGACATCTTTTCCCACAGCGTTGAATCAAAGTGTTTTCGGGACAGGCCAGCAGCAACGAGCAAACGTAAGTAGAATTCTCAACCCAAAGAACTCCTCGGCCACTAACTCAATGAACAGAATCTGTACGGAGAATCGACATTCGTGTGTCCTGCTTACTGGCTAGCTGAAGCGTTCTCCTCGTATGGCGGCCATGGCAAGATATCCTGGAAGACGCAGTTTTCAGTCGTTGATGCAGAACATGGAATAGGTACTTCTCTTACCCTTGAGGTATCTTGAACAGTTGTTAATCCTCACCAGATCTGTCCACTATTTTCCCACCTGATTTCCCGTCGCATGGACCGGATCTTAGGTTAGCCATGCGAAGTAACTACCCTACTTCCATCAAACAGTATTTGAATGTCTGCTGATAACAATCTTCCACTAAAGAGATGTGGGGAAATTTCATCACAACCGGAAACCCTTCAATCCCCCTCTCCATAGCCATCGGTGCTTCAGGAAATGCATCTCTCGCAGCTTCGAGCTTGGCGAAAATATCCCATTGGCCCCCTTATAATCCTTCCCGCCCCACTTTGCTGAATATAAATCAGACTGGAGGTAAGTTCATGTATTGGAAGGTTCTGGGATGAAGCTGACAGATGCCAGGTCTATTGGAACCTCATCTGTCCTTCGAAAACAAAGTCGTGAACTGGTATGTCGAGCCTGGGCTACAAAACAACTTCGAGTTCGCTGATGCGTATACCTGGGAGGCGGGGCGTGGTGCAAGATGTGATTTCTGGAAGCGGATTGGGAGAATTGTGCCAGAATAGTGGATTGACTGATCTTAATTTCGCTTCCGGAATCCATTGTGGAGTTTTCGGTGGGATTCAGGAAGGTGAGTTCCTTAGAGCAATGTTATCTGCTTTCTGTCAACACCTTCCCAAAGAAGTTTTCTATCAGTGAAGCCGGAGGCAAGCCCAACCCTTTCAAAGTGAGTAACATCATCCATTTGCTTTACCACCAAACAGAGCGGATCCCAACAAAGTATAAGACTTTTCTTCCATAATCCTGCAATATATTCATATCTAAGCTCTCAAACTTCTACTCTTATATTAAGAGTATTTTTTATCGAGCTTATAATGTAATGAAACCTTTTTACAATTATACGCTACTTACTGTCACGGCTCTAGAATCAGGGCTCTGCGAAGGGTATTGTAGAATCAGGTCTATTGACGATTCTAAACTAAGGAAAGAAGAAAGGAAAGTTGAGGGTAAGAGCCTTAGACTAAATACACAACTAATGTCTGCCTAGCCCGCTCCCTTCTCACGCGGTCTAGAATGTTCCCTATTCTGCAGTTCGGATAGTTAAGTGAGGCGGCAACGGTAAGTAAGAGCTAACCGTGACAAAATCCATTCCCCAGACCCCCTTTGTCAGCCTAATGCTGCAGATTTCCCTCATGCTGAGAACTCTTTGGCTGGGAAATCTTGATCACGTCCATGCGAGTGAAAGTAATAGATCGTCAGATCCTCCAATGGATGTGGAACAGCAGCTTTCCCGTGTACAACCAGTGTTCCAGCTCGGCGAATAGCTTTGGATACTCCTCAAGCAGGTCAGCGAAGTTCTCCAAGCTTTCCTTGAAGCCTCCATTCAGCATCTTATCGAAGTATGGGATCTTTTGGCACAACAGATCTTTATGGATTCGGAAGCGTTCTCAATTCGGACCAACATAGAGGTCGACCATAATAACGCCAATGCTTGAACAGTTAGCTAAAATGTAAAGGTGAGATCTTAGAAGTAGTGGCCTACCTGGAGTAACTTGATGGTTCCCCGCCCATTGTAGGCTTGCAGGACTCTAGTTGTTCCAGATAGTGAGAAATTTGCGGAGCAGAGATACTCTGCCTTAGCTGAAGAGCAGGGGTAGCTAGTTCTCCAGGGCCGGAAGATTCTTCACCTTCAATCTTGAGACTGGAGATATCAAGATTTAGAGCTGACTGACTGAGTGATAAGTCAGAGCTGAGAGTATCCTGAACACTACTTGACTGGAAGGCAGCTGCATCTCGCGGATTGTTTAAGTCGTCCATGCTTGCTGAAATGCGTTACGTCGGAGGCTATGATTAATGCAAGGAGTTCGGATATTGCGAGCGTAGAAAGAATCTAGATCTGAGGGATTCAAGAAGCTTAGCACTGTAGCTAGACTGTCCCAGTCTCATCAAGGTTGAGGGGAAAACATGGACGGCGGGAGAAGTGTTAGACTTGTAGAGGTCTCTAACGGCAAAGAGATGTCAGCTTCCAAATTTCTCAAGGCACTAAGCGGTATCGAAGTGTTCAGGAATTCATTACTTTTGGAGTAGTCCTGCAGCTGAAAGTTATATTAATGTTCATTATTAGGGAGCATGGGGTCGAATATCATAGGAGAAATGAGTTGCGAATGAAGTCTAATTGTTACTAGGCTAAAGTTACTCCAAATTGCGATCTTCTCTTCCATTTAATTCTCCGCCAGTTCAAATGTTCTTTCTGCAAGATCATCAAGATCCTTCAATTAGATCAACGAATCTCCAACCTCCTTGAGACTCTCCTCCATACTGGTCCACCCATCTTTCCCTATCCATCTCAACAGCTCCTCCGCCCTCATCTTCTCCTGGTAAACCGCCCAATTTTCTCCTTCTGTCGGATCATCCTCCATAAACTTCCTATCCGGGTACAATCGTCTAAAAATCGCAAGTGTCGTATTCATATTCTTAGGCTCCACAGCACCAAATATCCTCTCACACTTGGCGCCCGGGTGCAACAGTCCAGCAATATGAAGCAGAGCATCGTCGACGACGTGAATATAGAACAATGGTGGGAAGAACTTGGCGGTCGTGTAGTCTCCGTCGAACACGGCTTTAAGGTTGCCAACACTGGACGGGTAACCTTGATGCTCGACGCTTAGAGGGACGCCGCTGTTGTATTCGGGAAGTACAATGTTGACTGTGAGGTTTGAGTCGGGGTGCTCGGCGATATACTTGAAGATTTCTTTCTCGGCGAGAACTTTAGCGGCGAAATAGGAAATCATCGTGTGGGATGGAGGATAGGGAGGAGGGGCACGGGAGGCTTCGATGGCTGCTTCGTTGAAACTGTCTTTGGTAATTGTGATGTGAGTGTTTGGTAGGACCGTAGCAGCTGAACCGGTCGATGAGCAATGAACGAAGCGAGAAACGGTGGGAGAGCGGTCAGCCGACTTGAGGGCGTTGCGGGCGAAGGCTATGGTTGGAAGTATGAAACCGTCAGGTGTGGCCGTGGCAGCGTCGATGATTGTTGCCATATGGATTACTCCTGATACGTCTATGCAAGAATTTCAGTATGGATGATAATATCAATTGCGTACGGTGGTACTCAGCAAGAGATATAGCTTACCTTTCATGCTCTGATCCAGAGCTCCTTCAATGCTCAGATTTGGTACATGAGCAACTTCATACATGCCATTTCCATACTCCTTCTTGAATCGCTCGTCTAGCCACGCTGCTTTCGAGACATTTCTAACAACGCCCCGTACGCGGAACCCACGTTTCAATAGTTGATCCGCTACATGCGCTCCGATGTAGCTTGTAATTCCAGTTACCAGAATCCGTGAGCCTGGTTCAAGGACCGAATTGGAAGGGACTGGAATTGGTAACATTTCGTTTTGTAAACAAATATGAGGGTTAGAGAATATGAATGTAAGAATGGTTTGTTATTGAATAGTATTTGTGGTCAGGACAGAACTCCTATATATGATATGTTTAGACGTCGTCCGGCAGTCGGCCGAACGGCTAAGCCTTTGGAGCGTATTTACGCTCCGAAACGGTAATTGCGAAGTAGACCAGTTCCCCGGATGACTGCGTTCGGCGGCTAGAATAGGTGTACGGGGAATGTAGAATTTACAGGTTTTTCTAGTACAGCGTAGGCTGAAGTCTAGCGCCGATGCTATGGCGAGGTGTTTCATGATGAGGCTTGGCTGGACGTCTTTTTTATGTTGGAGATTTTTGCAGATTAGCAACACAGCGATCTGGCTAGAGAGAGATATTTCACAATTTGAGAGCTGCGTGAATGGAATTGTCTTGGGTTGAGAGTGTCTTCCTTATTTGGCCGAGCCATACAGGAGTTTGATTGGTTGGCGTAGCCGAAATTTTAAAGGAGGGTGCTGAGTTGGAAAATAGTACAGCTTCTGGAATTTTGAACGTATACACATATAGTAGACAATATCTTCCATTGCTAAGAATGCTTCTGGTAATAGCAGTGAGCCTATATGCCCGTACCAAACCCTCAATTCTGCCCCCAATTCTGTTGACATGAGCAGACTAGAAATCCCAGTTGCCCTCCACATCTGTGTTGAGCAAGCTGTCAAAAAAAAGAATATCGCTCTCGTGAAACGGCCACTCCATAGTACTGTTCATCGCCTGCGCCTCGAATGCCGGAAACTGGCTGCTCGTGAACTGCAGAATGGTGTTCTCCATCCACGCGCCCTTGCCGTTTATGAGATCCTCATCGCCATTGACGCACTGATCCTGCTGGCTCCTAGGAACAGGCATAGACGTCCATGTATGTCCTGCGTCAGTTGCTGAGGGGTTGGAGTTGGACCGTCCGGCTTCGAATGGCGGGTTAATTTCTATCGACATTGAGTCGGAGCGCGGGTTTGCGCCCAGGATGCGCTCGCCCTCAAGCGATTGCACGGTCCCGCCGCGCGCAATACTGATGATGCCGAAGTGTGGGATTGAGAGGCTCAGATTGCCGGATGAGTTGCCTTCACCTCGAAGGACGTCTTGGAGGGTCCGAATGATGGAAATACTTTGGTTGACAACTTGCACGCCAGTACCATTCCGCTTCAGTCCTTCGAGGGTCTGGACTACTGTCTCTACGAGCTGCAGATCCTCGCGTCTTTCTTTCAAGACGACCGGATCGGTGGTATGTGTAGGTCCTAGGAGCCCTAAAAGAAGCGTGATGGCTGCTGTGAAAGCCTGGAATTCTATGAGATTGCTGACGAATGTCGTGCCATGAACCTCACGCATGGACATCCATGCCCTGATCAAGCCTCTGGTCGCGCTCAAGCAGGAAATGCGGAAGTATTCGTATCGCCGGTCAGTCGCCGCGTGCAGCATAAACGGCAAATTCAACAGCGTCTGGAGCTCGAAATGCCAGATTTGGCACACCAGTCGCTCGAATTGGGAGGCTGCTTCTTCGGTGCAGCCGTCTATGCGGCTGGTGGGGGTTTCCCACCAGGTTCGCGGCATCTGTTTTGCGAGGGAGTCGAGTTTTTGGTCAATTTCTTGGGTGGTGGAGAAGGCGTGAACGGCATCGCCCTGGTTGCGTTCGAGAATGAGGCCGGAGATGTGGCATAGGTGTTTATTGTAGAGGTCTTCGGTTGAAAGCCAGGGAACATGGTCGTCGAATGGGAATGGCGCCGAGCCTGTGGAAGATGGTACACCGAGCATGAGAGAGAGGTAGCGTTCCTAGTGAATGTCAGTGTAACTTCAGAAGAAGATTAGTTATTTTCATACCCCTCGCATTATCTGGTACCACATATAGTGACGCTTTGTCTCCATTAGATCCGGCACTTCCTGGAATGTCTTCAGAGACACTCTGTGGAACCCCATAAGCTGGGCCACATTAACTGCTCTTCGGAACGCCAGCCACGACCTTCGGAGATTGCCAGCATGGATCTGATATACCCCCTGGAGTATAAGGCATTCAATGCCTTCCATACTTCCAATCAGCTCCTCATCGGAGGTTACCGCTGCAGTGACAAAGGTGATGATCCCCTCAATCATTTCTCGGAGTGGTACTTTAGTCTGAAGTCTTCGTGGATCGATGTTCGGTGGGAGTTGTTGAATACAGATCGCCACGCAGAGAAGAAGTCTCGCAATGATCATTGGCTGACTGACTGAGACAGTGGAAACATCGAACGGTTTTTGGAGGTCATCTTCAGGTGTGTTAAGTAGATGTGGCATTATATGTCGCCGAATCAGCCACCAACCGCTGCTCAACTCCGAGAGAAGATCCACATCCTCTTGACAAGGCAGCATGGCAGCGAGTCGTCGTCGTAACTTTTCGATCCTTCCAATTGGAGATCCTTTATCGGCACTTGCAAACGTACTTGAGTTCGAGACTGACAATGATCGCCGCGGCGGAATGGACGTATTCGCTTCGGCCTGCTGTACCAGAACATCATCGCATAGTGAGATGAATGGAGACTGTGAGTCGTACGTTGTCGCCTGCGTCGTTGAGGGCGTGAGAACATCGACTGGGCCGTAGGGGTTTCGATTTTCTTCTGGAGCCTGCGAAACCTTTTCCATCAGTTTCTCCAGCAGTGTCTCTACCCTTTCAATACGCTGACCTAGAGCCGAGTTTCCCGCATCGCGTGGCCGCTGATCGTCGACATACTCCTGGCTGAGACATGAAGTGCCTTTTTCTAGACAGCTAGCACAGATAGAATGATCCTCACACCGATATATACACTTAATCTTCTTCCGTCTGCCTGTCCGTCGTTAACCTCGCAACTCGTCAATGGGATTCAGTACGTACACTCCCAGCAGCTCCTCGTGCCCTTGCGGACTCTTTTCCGACGATGTTCCCCGACATGTGTTGTAGAGTTATCCGACATCTCTCAAAACCTTCACAGTTGATTTCTGGACATGAAGAAGTTGGTTCGTAATCTGGTACGCATTCACGAAGTATCGATGTCTGACATGATGATTCAGCCGGGCGCGTCTTTACTGATCGAGCTTCGGCCTCCGTCCGGACGAAAGTCCATTCGCTTACTGTGTAGTTTCATCCAACCAACTCACGTTTAGATTCATACCGTCGCAGAAAGTGGTTTGAAATGACGACTGATTCCAAAAAGGGTCTAGGTACCCAAACTCGCTATGGAAACTCGGACTGGGGTTCCTGAACAATGACGTCGACTTCTTAGAGAATTTGGGACGCGTCTGCATAAACCGTCCCACAAGGGCAAACGGTGCAGAAATTCGGCTGGATTTGGATAAATAGGCGAAGGATGCCTGCTCTGTCGTTGTTGGCCTTATTGCCTCAGGCTGCAAGGACTCCTATTCTTGCGACTTCCCATCACAATCTAGTTTCGATTTCTGGCCAGAATAATGGTTTAAGGTACCAAAAATCCTGTTCTTAATAGGTCCCAATAAAGAGTGTCTTGCCCTACCCTTCTTCTCGATCACCGGTTGTAATGAGCATTGTCCAAAATTAGGGGCTAGATCATTCCCCTAGATCTGAGTCGGCCGCTCGTTGGCCCAAAAAAGGGTTCAAAATTTTTTTGGGATGAGTATAGGTAGTAGAGCTATCTCAAAATCATTGACAAATACGCTGGATGCTAAAAGTGCAAAGGCAGTAAAAACAGAAATCTGAGAGCCAGAAGCAGCACTTAGATCGGCTGCAACCCCACCCTTTTACCGCTTCGGCGGACTACCTAACCTGCCCTCCGCTGACCCGGTAGAAGACATGCGTGTGTTGACAGTAGTCCTGGGTTTGAGCTTGAAACCCGGCCCATACCGTTCCCCGAATTCTGAATCAGGCTTGTTCTCCACTCCATCATCAGAAACAGGAACGGATAATGGATTGCTTCGCGAAGACGGGCCCTCATTCTCCACATCCTCGAAGCTGATGCTTGACATGTCCCGTGATAACTTCTGGAGCGAGTCATCACTGAGGTGGCCTCCAACCTGCCTTGTTCTCAACCCAAGTCCTCGGTTTTTACCGTGAATAATATTTCCGTCGGTCGAAACCATGAACTGTATGGCGTCTCCCGTAGCGTAGTTATCAATGATGCTGATGTTTCCCTTTAAGTGGATATCTGCTTTGGAGCAGATACCTATGCACTGGCGGGTCGTCTCCCACTCTTCCCGCAGCCTTACAAGATCCGCAAGTTCCTCCTCAGAGGTCATCGCTGTCTTCGATTTTGTCACTAATTGGTCGATTAGATCTTTCATATACCCTTCCAACTTCGCGGCCGTAAGAGCAAGGCTATTCTTGCATTCCTGCAGGCCCTCAATGGTAAGTCTTTCGGGTAACGTATCTGGATCCAAGGGTGCGGGAGAGCTACCACTGAGCCTCGGTGTGAGCTGAATCTGATTAATGTGGTCGGATAGCTGGGCACAGATTTGGAGGCACTGTTGGGTGCTCGTCCGTTCCTCTTTTATGAGTTGCAGTTCCGACGCATCTAAGCTGGACTCTGTCACGGTGTGGCCAAATATGTTCTCAAGCTTTTCATCGATGCTTTGAAGATGAGCCTCGAGATCATCAGTGGCAGTCTTTATAAGGTCTCTGTATATCTCGAGGCCTTCGGCCGTGACGGAAGATTTGCGACTGATCAGGGCAAGAAAAATATTAGAGCTGCTCGGGTATGCACAGAAATACAGAGACTCACAGGTTTGCATCGGTGAGGGCAATATTGATAGTCGACTTATATCCAGCCAATAGTTGCCTGAAACCGTCGATGTCGTCACCCATGTACCTTAACTTGGCCCAGTCTCGAAAGCTGGTCCGACCGCCACCGGACCGGGACGAACATTTCATAATTTCCTGTCCGAACTCGTTGCAGGCATCGCCGCACCGTCGCAAAGGAAGCTGGAGAGCAGAGAGGTCTACGTCAGTAGTGGCACTGACCGTCTCGGTGAGCGAGCCCAGAACCCCGCTCAAAGCCTCAAGCTCTTCTTCGAGGTCGCGGACGCGTTTGGGATGAAATTGAAAACTCTGGACCGTCTGGTAAAGTGAGATGCTAGACTGGAAGGCGAAGGTAGCCAAAGTCAGCAGCCCGGAAGCCACGCCTATAGGTTCTGCCATCGCGTCAATAACTTCGATGCGAGTCCACGAGGGCGGCAGCGGAGACAGGCAAGAAATTGATGCTTAACAAAGAATCGCGGGGGTCGAGCCAAGTCAAGTATCTACAACCTCCAATTAGGCGCGGGGTGTAAGCGCCCACTCGGTGTGACGAAGACCCCTGCTGATGCATTCCACATCGTCCATTTAATTGGCTGAACTTGCGCCACCAGTGGCCGATGCCTTGGCCATGCAGGAAAATACCCAGTACGCCGGACAAGTATACGGGGTGTCGCCTAGAAACCTTTTCTCGGGAAGAGAGCTGAGCAGAAAGGCATCTCTGGCTTGGTTAGATCGACCACGAAGGTTGCCAAGACCTGCCAACCAAACTCGGTTTCCTGACAGGGCCCATACTTCAGCAGCGCGAGCCTGACTTCGGCATCGTAGCACTGGCGAGGCAGTACGGGCGGAATCGGCGATTATAACATTTAGTGCGACAGCAATCGTCAGCAGCAACAGTGATGCATATTGTAGCAGTGCTTTCGATGGCTGGTTTGGGTCAGGTTTGAGGGTCGAACTGTACCTGACCTGCTATATGACCACGGGTAACTGGTTACCCAATGGTTAACTGACAGGGGGGTTGCGGGGGGAACGATAGCGTGGAGTCCCTAAATTTCAGGCCTGGGATTCTTTCATGTCCTATTCTAAAAGAGTTTTCAGGCTTCTATACCCAGAATTACAGCGTACCTTCCCTGAAATATAGCGCACCGTCCAGATTTTACAGCGTATAAGCCCTATATTCTGACATATCCCCCTGCATACTAGGCTTGGCAGGTTAACCATGGGTATTTGGGTAGGTCTTGGACCCCAACCCATAACTTACAGTTAATTGGAAAGGCCGAACTGTAACTGACTTAGTACAGGTGGTTCGGGCCAGTTCCAGTTAATTTAACCAACCATCGAAAGCACCGTATTGTAGTGAGGATGAGCAGACTATTCAAGCACAAGGAAGAAGCTAGGCCCAACGCACAACTATATGAATTCTGTACAAACGCCATCTTCCCAAGGTGTGACACAGAAAGGCTAGAACACTTTCCCAATCAACAATCTTAAGTCCCAATCCTCAACATCTTCCAAATTGTCAACTGGGTCACGTGGGGGAAGAGTATTGTGACAGCTCTGCAAAGGGTGTCACGCAAAGGCGACTCTTGCAGAAGGTACTGTATTGACTAGGAAACAAAGCTAAAGAAAGAAGAAGGATCCTCTGAAGAATCGAATCTAAATACATAAACTATTTAGGGCGGTAGCTCTCGATAGCGCATCGCGGTAAACTAGGGCAGATGACTAAGCGTAGTTGGGAACAGTTGGGCTGTCACAGGCTTTAATAAACTTATCTACTACTATTTAATTGGTGGGTACTTAATCGATGTGTAAACGCTTCTCTTAGACCTTTTATTATAGCTAGTGATTATATATATCTGTGAGGGCGCGGGCAAAAGTGTCACGGTTAGTGTAACAAGATCCCTAGTAAGGCTATATGCAGGGCTGTTGTATCAAGAGTTCTGGACAAGGCTGTCAGAATGGGATATCGCCGAAATCCACCAGCGGCAGCCGCCGACAGAGGATAAGGACGGTCGGACGGGCCTATTTGAGTTGGGAAGCCCTAGGTATAAAAGGATAGTCCTTGCCGCATATAAATGGCAAGCTTGAGTCTTACGATTACTGCATACTGATTGCTTTATATGCAGTATACACTATAATCCTTACTTCAGCTACTTATTCAGGCTTATTGTGATCCCTCCTGTTGCCCTCTAGCACTCCTGCTATTACAGTTAGCTCTTGCTTACCGTTGCCGCTTAACTAGCCGAACTGCAGAATAGGGGAACATTCCAGACCGCGTAAAGGAAGCGGGCGAGGCAGACATTAGTTGTGTATTTATTCTGAGGCTTTACCCTCAAACTTTCCTTTCTTTCTTCGAAATCGTCAATAGACCTGATTCTACAATACTCTTCGCAGAGCCCTGATTCTAGCGCC
>AYLM01000702.1:0-41743 GCA_001625345.1 Cairneyella variabilis
AAGTAAATGAGTATAAAATATGTCACGGCTAGCTTACTGTTGCCGCCTCGCTTAATAGCCGAATGCAGAATAGAGGAACGTACCCACTGTCACGGCTCTAGAATCAAGGCTCTGTGAAGAGTATTATAGAATCAGATCTATTAATGATTCTAAACTAAGGAAAGAAGAAAAGAAAGTTTAAGGGCAAAGCCTTATATTAAATACACAACTAATGTCAGCCTTGGCCGCTTCCTTAGTGCGGTTTAGAATGTTCCCCTTATTCCGCGTTCGGCTATTTAAGCGAGGCGGCAGCGGTATGCTAAGAGCTAACCGTGACAAAAAAAGTTCCTAAGGAAAGGTATTCTATTCTAGTAAGAAAATTAAAAGTATTTATTTTAATAAGGTTGAAAAAAAGCGGTCTACTTTAGTAAAAGGCCGTAATTTTATCCCGACTCCCATGTTCCGATCTTTTCATACTGCTCGGAAGGATTCTAACCCCTATCATCTCGGACTTCGGGTCACTGAAATTAAGCGAACTTCCTCGTCTAGCCCCAATTTAGCCTAGCGCAGAATCTTACAAGGCTCGGGGGTCGAGCACTCTCGACGTCGCGAAATGACGGGCTTCCACGCATTATTGCCTTTTTATTTTTTCAACACGGCAGGCCATCCGCAGACAACACGAGCTTCGAATGCGAGGATTGGGCAATTCAATAAGCAATGAGAGGTTCTTCTGACCTCATTCCACTTTCAATATTATTATCTCCCGCTGCAGTACTGCCAACCTCCAATCTCAATCCAAACTGCCTCCAACAGTGTGTGTCAGGATTCTCCGCGCACCCTCCAAATTAGCCGAAAACACACTAAAATCCACTTACTTTGCACATCTATAGAAAAGCGTTCCTTAATTATTTTGCTTTGAATGTGAAGTTTTACATAGAAATGGATCTAAACTCTAGGTTTTATTAATTATCTTAATTAGAAAGCTCTACTTCTAATGTTATCTAAGAATATAAAATTCTATACTCTAAATTTATTAGCGAAATTGGAAATCTTAAAATAACTCTTAACTTTTATGTTTTAAGATAAGCTTTGTATACAAAATCTATACTAAAGATCTGATTAAGCTCGTACTATCAATATTAAGTGCTTTGTAATATAAATTCGTAGAGATATAAATAAGGCTGTGAAGTGAGCGATTTTGGGAGAGATTTTGGTGATTTTGGCTAGTGCGCGGAGAATCCTAACACCCACTCTGTCAGGCGGAGAAAAAAGTGGCCGAAAGTAGTACCTTGAGACTCTTATTTCAGTAATAACAAACCTTCCGCAAAAGTAGAAGGATTTTGTTAAAGCTTGATTTTAGGTCTTTTAAGAAGTCAAATAGTCTTTTAATTAACTTTTTGGAAGTTTTAATTTAGTGGGTGTATTATTATTTGAGCCAAAAGTCGGATTTGGTGTTCTTGAGCACGGGCTAAAATCGGCCACTATTTTCTCCTCCTGACAGCCACTGTTGCCTCCAGAAGTCCTCTCCAACCCAAGCCAACTCTAGCGCATCCTCACTACCACCATCTACAATGCATCACCTCAAACTTAGAATCCGTTGGATATGGTCTCCACATACGAGAGCTCAGCCGAATCGTCCTGAACGGCGATTGTTCGATATTTGCGCACGAAAGCATTCATCTTCCCGAAATACCTCTCCGACTTGTAGCTGTCGGGGTTTTCAGCAGGAGCGACAAGATTCGATCTGCGGATACATATTGCCAGTGCAAGCTTGCCTTTATGACGTTCTGTACGGCCTCGATATACTTCTGTACCTGTTCATCAGTCTCCTCTCCCACAGAGGAAGCTCGGCTTGAGCAAGAAACCAGTCGCGGTAGCATTGCTTGAAGATCATGCCCGCGTGATCAAACGCACTTTGAGTGGAAACTCCTCCTTCCCTCAGCACAGTGATCAAGTTGTGCTGGACGCCTTCGGACTGGGGTATCGTCAATTCTAAATTCCAGATGCCTCTGCGCTGAAACTTACGTGTTCTTTAGAATACGATAGGATATCGTTCTGACTGAAGATTGTTAGTACGGACAAGTGTCGCTGACTTCTTCTGTCGATGACGGTAGTCGACTTACATCATGACCACTTCCGTTCCAACTCTGTTCAACTCTTGGATGCAGCGATGCGTGTAAATGGAGTCTGGAACGTGGATCTGGTGGGCAAATGTTCGAGCCGTCATCTGCAGTATGTTTTCGGGGCAGGTGGCATGGCTTACTCAACCAATGCGAGCACGGGTATAACCTAGAGTTGTCAGCAACTTGGCTCGAACATCGCATCAGACACTCGACTTACTCCAACGCCGTTTCGGCGAGTTGCAATGTAGTCCTCAAGACTTGGATTCTTTGCCTCCAAGTGGCCGGCAACATGATCGATGACTCCATTGCAGTAGCTTTCCCTTGCTGCATAAAATTGTCGTTGAACAACTTTTCTGGTCAGCGGAAGCAGGACCAGGTTACCTCAATATATATATATATATACCCCTCTCCTGGGCTTGAAAACTACCTTCAGGGGAGATCTGCAAAATATGTCAGCTGGGACTATTCCTCAACGACCGCGGGCCGTACCTTAGCCACTCTGCTCCATATTCTATTACGGACTACGATCTAGGGCGCCATTGGATCTCCTTGTTCAAGCGCCCGAGGAATTTATTGCATGCCAGCAAGCAGGCTCGACATGACTCTCTTGGTTGCCACAGGATTGTTTCTCATCTCTCCGCTGTCGAACACTGCCCAAAGTATCAGCTACGTTGTTAGTTTCTCCGTTATGTGGTATCTTATAGTAGTTGAATGGAAAGACCCTGATAAGACGCTTGTTAGTGTAGCATTGTCACGGGCTCGGATGGGACAAGTACCCAATTTCCCCAATTTCCCCAATCGCACAGCGTTCGAAGTTCCACTTTGCTAGCTTCGGGGGCAGCAATGACAGCGAACCAAGCAAAGTCAGTCTTGACAATTCCCTTGCGCATTTTATCTCTTGCATTCAGCTTCCTGCACACCCTTGGCTGCTTGTTTCATAGTCAATTGCTAGTAGCGTGACTTAGAGAGACTTACTCAACAATCCAGTCCTCAGCTTCACCCTTTGGCCTGCTCCTAATGAGGATTGACTTTAGCTTGGAAGACGTGAAAGACATGAAAAGGTCAGGCATGACCACCATTATCTTCTCTGGAGGGGCATCGAGCTTGAGGCTTACATTTCCCTGTATCGCTCTTGGCAAAGTTGCCAGAGCCGTCGATGAGCCACCTGATGACATCTTGAGTTGAACCTCAAGAAGGTATTGCAAATGCTTTTGCAAAACAATAGAAAACAGCTGTGTTTGAAAAGAAATATATGCTGATCCAACAAGCTGAAGGCCTTTTACAAAAGTGGATATCGGCTTGCTTTGGCGCAACCTCTTGACATTCCACAAATCCGTCATCCCTACCTTTTGTATTACATCGCTTCCCCACGATGTAACTCAACCTCTTGCAATGATAAGCAATAGGTCATAAAGTCTTACGCATGACTGGGCATTGCGCCCATGTTGGGTCTGTTATCTGTTCGCAGGGAGACGTGGCACTTAGTGGTACAGTACATGCATACATGCAGGTCAGCACTTTAGTTGAGCACAAACTCAGGTATCTTAGCATTCATCTAAGATTCTCTCACGACTCGCTACTCAACATTTATTGAACCACCTATTCGGGTCTTTCAGGCAACTCATCAATTAACTTTGAGCCAGTGTTGATTGAATTGGCCAATTGATTATTCTGGTGAAGTGTTTTGAGCCTCGCAGTTTGCTTTGAAATACCTCTACCCACTGGCGACTAGCTGCCACAAAAAAATCAGAACCTTCCCACCTTCGCTCTTCTTCGACTCCACATCAACTCATATCAAGTCGGACTGGTGTGATCAAAATTCTTAATTCCCTTACAGAGACCAGACTCCCCTCCCATCGAGAAGATGGCTACCCAGCACGACGTCGAGAAGATGCCTTCTGAATCCATCGTCGAGAAGAAAGCTTACGGCGCATATTGCGAGCTCTGGGGCTACAGCCTCTATTGGACTGACAAGCATCTTCCTCGTGAAGAGATTGATGCCTTGCGCGCTCACTACGATGAGTTGGGATCCGCTGCGCTCGAGAAGCTTCAAGCCATCGTTGCGCAAAAGAAGAATGAGCAAGGTGCTGGAGCTCCAATTGCCAAATCAGACCTCTACACTGCTCTCCGAGACCATCATCATGAGGATGAGACTCTTGAAAAGTTGTGGGTTGAGCTTCACTCTATCCCTGAGTGGGTTGGCTGGGAGCATCTTGAACGCGCTCAGCAGTTCTTCGGTCGCTATGCACTTGCCAATGCCACGGCTTTGGCACTCCAAGGTTTCATTCGTGAGAATTCAGGAAGTCTCGTGCCACACACTCTCTCCCACGTCAGCTTATCCTTTCACAGGCCTCCCCTAGAATCGCTGAAGTCTTCGCCCGCACTGGTGGATTTGCTCAAAAGAATCTACTTCGCGAGTTATCGAGACCTTTACCTGGCTGATCCAAGTCACTCACAACCTTGAGTCCATCCAGCCCGGCGGTGAAGGCGATACTTCAACCATTCGAGTCTGCCTCCTCTATGCTTCCGTCCGTCAACGCATCTTGAAGCTCACCAGCTCCCGTCCTGAGTACTTCAACGTCAATAAATGGGGTGCTCCAATCAACGACATAGACGCTCTTCATGCAAGCAGCTTGTTCTGCGCCAGCCCTATGTGGGACTCCTTCCCTAAAAATGGGTATCAAACCGACTTAGCAGGAGATCACCGATTTCATTGCTCTCTTCCGCCGCGTTGCCTACCTCGTCCGCTGCCTCACCAAGTACTGGAACACCAGTGTGTGCAAGAATTATCCGAACACCTAAAATCTTGCCCCTAGAACCATAACGCCAACTTGAGATATAGTGGGTCGAAAGTTTGCGTGTTCGGACAATTCTTACACTCACTGGTGGGAAGAACTCTGAGAAGGCCAAGGCCGTCATAGAGACTATGCTCCTCTACGAGCTTGACCCAAACAAGACTTCTCGTATTCTTGCCCACAACTTCATCAAGTGGCTCGAAGATCAGCCTCTTGTGTACCTCTTGAGAGGCTTCTTCTAAGCTGGTATTCACTATCTGTGTGGCAAGGATATGAAGGATGCGCTCCATTTGGCACCATACAGCTCTTACTACAATGATGCTTTCCTGGGTCTCAGACTCATTCTTTATCAAATGGCTGGTGCTCAGAGACGCTTCTCAGCTCTCGATCGGTACATGATTAAGGTCAGTCTAGCCATACCCACCCTCTCTTCCTAGTAGCTCCCCATTTCTACTAACACATCTTTCATACCGTACTGGTGCAATACCCTCTACAGCCTCGTCACTATCCACGCTGGACTCGCCGACGGCAAAGGAACCTTCGGCTTTAAGTTCATTCCTCAACCCAACCAGAAATTCGGAAAGGAAATCAACCTGCGCGAGGTTCCTAGCAAGGCTATGCTTTAGCACTCTGCAGAGCACGTCTTCCGCCCTGCGATGTGGAGCTAGCGTTTGTTTGGGTTCGTGGTTTGCATCTTAATTATTGGCACGATATTCTACGCACTCTGCGACCTGATCGGCAAAATCTAGTGGCTGATATACAAATCACCTCGAAGTAGGATGAGATGCTGCGGAGCTGATTTGCGCTGGGTGGTTTTCGATGGCGGTCTAGTTTTGAGTGAGAGCGAGTTTGCTTTGAAATGCGATGATCTTGAGGCTTTCGAATTGCATGGTCTCTTGCAAGTAATAGTCTTTCTTTTGGAGAGGACATCTTGACGAGACTTTATGCTGAGCATGCGGAACCTTTTGCGATGAGATGAACAAGCAATGAGATTGATGAGAAGGGTCACTTGAATTCTTTCTGCGTGATCTCTTGGGGTAATGGACATGAGCACCCCTTTTTCCATTTTCCGCATCTATCCGTCGCTCCATCTCGAATATCCTCCTCTCATCTCCCACAACCTCTCCCACCTACTGACAATCAAACCGACACCTACACCCACTCGTCCCCTTGAATGGTGCCCCACTACTATATAAATCGCACGTCCCGCTATCCACCTTCGTGCTATCATATGTCACATCCGCAAGCGCCACGGTACAACTCCTGGGTCGTAACTTGTAACACCCCAATCGCCTCCACTTTGGCCTCCATAGGTGCCGGAAGCTTACACTTGGACGCCTTGCCCGGTGCCGGCGACAGGTTCGTTGGTTTGTACGCCGTCGGTGCCGACGATATAGACTGTCATTGACGAATGTTGGGCTGCGAGGAGGGAGGTTAGTTAGGGAGTAGGTAGGATGGGATGGGGAAGGAGGGAAGGGAAGAAGCGTACTGTTTCAGCCGGAGCCTCCGAAGAACCCTTCACTTATGGACTCGATGCCTACGGTGCATTTTCCGGGGAGAGGGGTGACATGTTTCTGTGATGCTGCGGTAGCTACAGAGAGTGTCGCAGCGAGGAAGGCGAGTTGGAAGATTGAGAATTGCATTCTAGATAAGATTGATGTCAGAGACGGATGTGAATGTCTGAATGATGTGTACAAAATGAGATCCTTGAATTTGAAAGTTTCTGTTCTTATATAACTTTCGTCTTACCACTACCCTAGTCTCGTGGCATCGCTTACTCGGAATTGGAGAATAGCCATCTCAACATTGCGACGAATTACTAGAAACAGCGAAAACGTGCGAATTGACATTGGCATTGAGAAATGCATTCGCAGCGTCCGCAGAAGGAATTGAACCAGATGGCCATTAGTCAATGGTGATTGCATATCAAAAAACCTCAACTCCTCAGATCAAGCTATCACTCGCGAGATCAATCTTCAGCTTGCCAAGAACGAGTCCTGCTTCAATATCCATCAACACAAATGTGAGGTACCGAATTTGGCACCAAGCTTGTCAAACGACCCCATGGTGACGATGCTTTAGCGTTTCCAACTCCTTCCCCATGTTGGCACTTACCCCAGCATTCGACATTGCCAAACTGAGTAACAGCAACCCGCACCGAACGGCCAATATCGGGGAAGATAGTTGAGGCTCCAGACCGGAGGTTCAGGTGGTTCATCTTGGCCAGCTGGTAGGTGTTTTTGGTCCATGACGTGAAGTTTGTCTTCCGCGGGATTAGCCTCCATTGCGATATTTTCCAAGGCAGGAGGACAAAACGGAATCGAGGGGGAAGAACAAAATTTCAGCCATTTTGTAAAATAAAGATCAAATCCGCTTCAAGTTCCTGCGTTTGAATTGCGGGAGTCAAATTGATGGATGAGAGATGAGAGATCAATTCACAAAGTAGTATGTCAATTCCGCATGACCAGAAGTGGAAGGAAGCGAGGAGCTACTTCGCGACGCAAAAGAGGCAATAGCCCACGTCCTAGTAATCAGAAGTATGCAAGGCCTAGTCGGATGGCGTCAGGTTTCGGTATGAGGGAGATCGCCCCTTACGCCGTCCTCAGTATCCAATTCAGAGTGGTGCTTTAGTGGTGCTTTGGTGGCTCAGGCGCTCTACCGAAAGATTGATAGCACTGAAGCCGTCCTCCTTGCCTTCTCTTGTCAAAACTCAAGATACCTACCGTACAGTTTGGGCTTGTCTTCGCCCTAGAATCTTTACGCTTAGAGTAATTTTTTTGGGACCAGTTCCCCAACTTCTTGAAGAGCCTGAAGTGTTCGACTTACGACCTTTCCACGGTGGCGAACGTCTCGGTCGCTGCTATAGCACCCGAAGTTTCCGTTATTCTCGTAGCAAAGAGCAAGATGTTTCGAAGGGGTCCGAGAAGAGAATTGATATAAGATGACGGTGCAAGCCGATCGAAATTTCGCATCCAATTTCCCGATGCCTTGCGTTGATGATCGTGACTAAACTCCAAACAACTGGGAAGGTGCAATTGTGACCTCTCAATTTTGGGCGGTGGATGATCGTTGCTCCGTAGGCATGTATGGAGTGCGCATCTTGAAGTCAGCCTACGTCTTTTGAGAAACCAGACAGACCGTGTCAGCTTCAATTGCTTCCGGCAGTGCAAAGCGCCAGGACAGTTGAGGACTTTAGGCCGTCTCTCAAGTCGAGAACATGAATTTTCTAGAGTTCCTCTTTGATCCAATATTCCATTTGCTTTTTCTTGCCTCCAGAAGTATCTTCGACTCAGCTGTGGAAGTTTGTGGGGATGTGGGGCAGGCTGGCAGCGTGGGCCCTTGGCGCGGACGAGGCTGGGAGGAGCGCATCTACTTGTTGCGCGCTGTGCTTACGTCTCATAGGATCAAAATGTTCCTGGACGTTTCGACCTTCCGCTGTGAGCCCATCTCAAATCTTCATTGGACGAGAATGCTTCGTTTCACTTGGCATCAGTGGAATTCTCCAATCTGGAATCCAGCCTTAGCCTCGAGAGTTTGTCCGAGGTGGAGTGCTCGCCAAATGGTGAGGCTTTGGTCTCCTTACTTTGACGAGTTCTCGCCACTTATAGCACGTAGATCTTACGGTAAATGGGCCGGAATACTGTGATGGTTGAAACAATGAGCCCAGCGAGGCGGGCCAGTCCCTTTTCTGCTCGCTTAAGAAGTGGGGCGCTGACAGTCATCAATTCGACACGCAATTGTTTCGTTTCAGCCTCCTGCGCTGAACCCCGTCTAGTCCTAAATGGTCAACGCCACATCTGGATCAACCCATATTAGGATGAGAGCGGTTCTGTGTTGGGAATAGATTGACAGGCGAGGCAGATCTTACGAATTATTGGATGAGCCGCAGGACAGCGATCTTCCTCGTCATCTGGTCTTACTACGCGTCTTTGTGGGGAAGCATAGACCACGATGGGTCGCGATGGGCCGCGATGGACTATGGCAGCTGAGAAGCTCAGCAGACGAAACAACGAGCTGGCAAAGTTTATCCAGTGAATAGGACGATATGTCCATGCATAGAATTTTTTGAACATATAAGTAGAGTCGAGTTGTCCTTCGTCTTCTCTCTTCATCCTACACTTCCAATCATCTCTTCAGCACAACATCCTTTGATTACTTTTCTTTCTTAGGCTGTGCCTCTTTCATCATCTCCATCTATCAACATGAAATTCTCATCAACCTCAGTTCTCGCTCTGGCTAGCAGTGCCTCAGCACTGTCTCTTTTCCACGCCAAAGGTAACAACGATGTCAAGCGCCAAGCCTCTGAATCAGTCTGGACGACCAACCCATCTGGTTTGCCTACTATGAGCATCCCAATGGGCACAGGAATCGGTGGTGTGCCTTCTGGTATGCCCTCAGGCACAGGTATGGGAGGCCAAGGCATGCCCTCGGGCTCGGGGGTCGTGGCACAAGGCTTCGCTCAAGCAACAGGCAGCGCCATGCCTTCAGGAGGCATGCCCAGTGGAAGCTTTGCCGCGGGCACTGGCAGTATGGGCCCAGGAGGAGCACAGCCAACGGGCGCTTTCGGATCTGGTAGTGCTGGCGGCATGATGCCTTCTCAATCTGGCAGCGGGATGCCACAGCAATCAGGCATGCCTTCAGCGTCTCCAAGCTCTTTCGCTAAGCGTCAAGCCCCGAGCGGCACTCAATCTGGCTTCGGTGGCTCCCCAAGCGGACAAGCAAGCGGTTCAGGTGTGTTACCTTCCGCAGGCAGTGCAACTGGAACTGGTATAGGTGGAAATGGTGGATCTGACCTGGCTGGAGCCCAAGGAACTGGTGCTTTCGGATCAGGCGGTGCTGGTGGTACGATGCCTTCTCAGACTGGTGCTGGTGCTCAAGCTCAAGCCAGCGGCGGACCGGGCGGAAACCAAGGCTCTCAATCCGGCGGAAATATGCCCTCTCAATCAGGTGCTAGCGGGATGCCCCAACAATCCGGCATGCCCTCAGGTAATGCTCCAAGCTCTCTTGCGAGGCGCCAAACCTCAATGACTTTCAGTGGACCTGCACCAACTGGCTCTGTTCCCGGTATGCCCTCAGGCTCCATGGTGCCTTCGGGATCCATGATGCCATCTGGTGGTCCTATGGCTTCCGGTTCTTTTGCAGCTCAGTCAGGTATGCCATCTGTCATGCCTTCCGGAATGCCGTCCGGTTCTGTACCTCCCATGAGCGGCTCGATGACTGGCAGACCTGCAAGCATGCCGACTACCCTCATGACTATGACGAAGAGTGCTTGAGTCGGAGGAGTGGCATTTGTATAGTCTTGGATTGGATTTGGAGATTCGATTTGTATAGATACTTTGGTTTCTTAGTGTATTGATAGATTGTTGGAGTCGAAAACCTTCCTTTTGTGAAACTAGATAGGCAGTTAGGAACATTGAATGGAGTGTTCTGCTTGCAATCTTATCTTTCAATTTATGGCAAGTGATCCTTTACCACGTTAGATGACAAATGAACTCTCAAACCTACCATTCTCTCTTCTCACTCAAGTGCGCCAAATCAAGAAGAAATATCCAAAACTCCCATGCGTTGCCACTAAATCCTCAACCGCCGGGTATCACCTACGCAAGCATCTCATCACGCAGGTCTCAAGCATCAAGATATGGTCTTATATCTCGTCCTTCCCCTCTCCCACCTCTGCTCCCTCCTCACGAACCATCTCATCGCCCACCAACTAACTCCCACCACTGCGAACCCAATCAGAAAACCAACAACAGTGACGAGAAACCAATGTCTTCCCATCCAAATATAACTTCGACATCTTTCTCATGCCAGCTGCCTCCTTGCGCATTTTTGAAAAAGCAGTAGCTGTCACCGTATTTCTTGCTCCTTACCAGCGCTCGAACTCGGTCCATGTCTCTGCTTCCTTTGTTGCGTAGCAGCTGAAGGTATTGTACCCATGCCCCACTTAGGAATACAGGTCCCGTGGTGCACTTGACGGTAATATATTGAATGATCCAATTCTTGTTGTATGTCTCCAAGTTCTCCATGGTTTAATGCATAGAACTCCTGCTTTAGCAGGGCTCCTAACGCATCATTTGAGATTCCAGTGGGTGCTGTCAGGCATGCCAATGCGGGAAATTGTAAAAGAGGTGTGAGAGCTTGGTAGGGAATGAGGTCGAGGTCGAGGTAGACGCCACGGTAGTGATAGAGGAGGAAGTAGCGGACTGCATCGGCTCGCTGGATGGAGCAGGGATAGGCGTCGTAGGTGGGGAGGAAGGTGGGGTATTTTTTTTGCAACGAAGGCGCGGGAGGATTCATCCGTCCAGAACTAGTGTGAGAGGTCAGTTTAGCAGCAATTTCAAAAGCAATAAGGGGCGTAAGGGAATTAAGAATACCATGTATCTCTAGTCCGAGTGCAACTCCTTGACTGCCTTCTGACCCGTCTCCAGTGAGCTGGCATCTGCGGTCTTGTAAGACTTACGTCTGATGTATGATCTTCGGGATCAACTGCTTTGTATTATTCTTGTCAAGTAGCTCTGATGCAGGCGCTAGGAGAGCAGAAGGAAGGATGACATCTCTTGCACCATCTTCAAATAGCAGTCCTAGGAGGAACCGTGACCTGTGGACGAAGATGGAGACAATAAGAAGCACCAAGAGCGCAAAAGTCAAAGGGCCACGACAGGAAGGTCGTAGGATGATGATCCCATGTATCTCGAATTTTTTTGCAGTTCTGAGTTTTTGAAAAGTCAAAGAAATTGTGGTCGCGTGCGCAGATAAGAAGTCATAAGCACGGGGAAGTGTGGAATGCAACACGTAAGATCATACACAAGATGAATCAAAGAGTCTTACGACTATAAAAATCACTGCCGTCAAGAGAAATTTCTCGTGATTCAGAGCAAAAGATTCAGAAGTTGAAGATATTACTGTACTGCAGCAAACTTTTGAGGGCAACGCCATTCTTGTACCTAGGTACCTGCCTTGGGACTAGTGATACAGATAGCAGACTCTCAGACACTTTGTACCTGCAGTTGATGCCTCCTCCGCATAGTTGCGCAAAGCCTGGCTGCAGCTCTCATCTGCTGACGCTGTGATGTGATACCATCAATGATATTGATGACTGGCAGACCGCTGTTGCATTCTGGCCCTTGGTCGCCCGAGGTCAAGAAACAGCTCTGATCACCTGACGCGAATACATCTCTGCTTTGCCAAATCAGGTTAAGAGCAGACAAGGGATCTTCAACCGCACCTCTCTTCATAGTCACATCTTGTGAGTACGTACAAGGTGAAGTATTTGTGTATCTGTCATACTGCGCATACTAAGCAACTTATTCGTCATTGTTTCAATGAAAGAATAACATCTCTTTTGCATTGCAATTTAGGTAGGCATTTATTGCTATTTTCGACGTGCGGCATGGATCGCGAGTACGTAGGTTGCAGCGCTGCACTCACTTAGTCTCCTGGACTAGCTTCATAGGTGATGGCCAAACCCCACAGCGATGGGACGTTCGTGCTTCAATCGACATGACAACTCATAATGATGCTGACAAATTCATAAAGACGTACTTGTGCATCATGAATGCGACCGGCTGTAGACTGGATACTCGATCGAATATACCCTTCGTCTACCCTCAACCAATGGTGTGCTTAACTCAAGGGCCTGATGTACGAAAACAACCTGGGCGTACCGCCAGCACCAGATCCTGGAGCAGTTATTGCGTCGACTCTGGAAGCCATAGTCATGATTTTTGGGGCGTCTCAAAGCAACCCGAACGTCACAGCATCTCCGATATCAGATCCGACCCAAGGCTGTCTGGCCCCGAAAGCCTTGGTTCCGTGGCCAGTTGTTTTCCTTCTAGTCCTGGTGATTAGTGGCATGATCACAATGGTAACATACAGGATCTATCTGATGAGCGCCATCCGACACCGACAAGTATTTACGCGTTGGCGCTACGTCCCGACACGCAACATCCCAAATGGGCTACTAAGCTGGGTTATCCAGGCTGTGCACGAGACAGGCCTTACTTGGCAATCAGGAGTGAAGATTTGAAAGGCTAATTTCTAGTCCCAGTAGAGGATTCGGGAATTATGCGGCTCAGCCGGGGCGACAATCGCTAGGTTGAAGATCGAAGTCGAGATGACAATGTTTTGGTTGAGGATCCAAGTTGGGCTAGTGATACTTGGTTTGGAGATATCCCTCTAGCAGCGACGGAGTTTAGACCCATGACGTGAGAACATACGTAAATGTTCTTACAACAATGACCAAATGTCGATTGTCTTCACGCATACTTTTTCTCTTGGGGATATGGTATTTAGTGTCATTGAGGATCATGTAGCTCTAGAATCTACTGCATTGTACCTACATATCTCGCGGTATGTTCCGGTTCCCAGAAATTCAGATACATTGCTAATTTCGTAAAGAAGGTGAATACGTCGAGTGTGCACCTGACCTTGAGCCGGAGAGGCAGGCAGAGAGAAGCACACTGAACCCTTAGGTATTCTGGAAACTACCCCGATGGCTGTCGTATATAAATATATTTCAACACAGCTAATTTCTTTTGTTGCACATCGCAGCGCTCGTTGGGTCCCAAACTTTTGATGTACTCCAAGTAACGCCACATTTGACAGCGGATCATCGCCATCAGATGGAGGGATTGAGGTTTGTTGCACGCCGTAGCACCAAAATTTTTACAACCACGCTGAAAGTTACAGAAGCAAATGATAATTGGTGGCCTTTTTAGCGCCACTTAGTGCGAAGGGTCGTAACATGTACACTTTTTAGCGCCTACGACGTGCAACAAAAACTATTAGGGGACTCGCCAAGTTCTTTTAGGAAAGGAAAGGAAAGGAAAGGAGAGAATCTCGGAGGCATCTCCCTCAATACTTTGTACTCAAGGATCATGCATGCTAGGGATTGATCCATCAACGAGAATTTAATGAGAGTTGTCACTTTAAGCAGCTGCATGGATGTCGCTGTCGCATTCGATCTGAATCCGCGAGTCATTCGCCAAGTCGAGACGAAATCACTTTCATGAAAGGGGATTTATTGCTCTGCTACGCATCTGCAATTCAAATATCGGATCCGCCGATATTACCTTCCCCCTTGATCGAAAGCTCAGGGAGGCCATGGAAATCACTACCACAGCAAATAAGAACGCCAGCAGCAGAAGGTGAAATCTCCGTGGTCCAACATGTGCGATAGCTCTTTGCCAGAAGATAGCAACGAAACTCTCGAACTCAAAGAGAAACTCTCCATCCATATCTCAATTTTCGTGATTCGTAAGTCGTGTTCGTCGTCCGCATCGTGACAAGGAAAAGTTTGTACCACTATCAATGTTTAGGCGAGACACTTCAAGAGGGAGAGCAGCATGCTTGCTTACGAAGTTAACCTGATGGCAGTCTGACAGCATAGAACTGTCCATCAATGGCATACCATCTGCACTCGCCGATATCACCACTATCAATTGTCAAGCGGTTGCGCTGGGTCCAGGTACCATCTTCCTCTCGGCACCAATACATTCGGAAAGGGTCATCATCGGCGGGCTTCATCTCCTGCTTCTGGTTCAACTCCATGTTTTGGGCGAGGGCCATCTGCTGAGCTAGGACTTCGGAACCGGTGTAACCAATGGTACCGAAGGGAGGCTGCTGAAAGCCTGGCTGCTGGATGTTAAAGGAGGGGAGACCATTGTAGGAAGGTTGAGGCTGGATGACGTAGGGGTTGTAGACGGGTTGAGGTTGCTGAATGTAGGGTTGTTGGTAGATGACTGGTTGGGGAACGACCTAGAAAGAATGTTAGCTCATGTCCGGACAAGCGGTGTTCTAAGTCAAATTAAGAAGGCTCGGATGAACTTGCAAACTGAGCATAGAGGCCAGAAGGGAAACATGGAGGGGCTGTGTAGCAGTAAGGAAGCTGTACAGAGGGAGCTGCAAGCTGAACTACAACTGGAACTGCACTAGGAGCAGCAACAGGGACAGTCGCAGCCGCTGCGCCATTCGCAACCACTTGCGGCACATAGGCAACACCTCCGATCAGGATTGAGCCATCAGCCCGAGGGATATAGGTGTGAAGATTTGGACCGTTGGTCGTGTCGCGAGTTTGGGGTTGGTAGTTCTGCTCTGGAACCGTAGTGTTGACCATCGTGAATGTGCTTGCTTCTTTGCCTGGAAAAAGTTGATGCGTTAATGTCGAAATCAAAAATCGCGAAGTGTTTGTGGCTTTTTTAATAGTCGCAGGCGGTGCTGATTGTCGTTGAGGACTCGATGACAGTTTCGACGTGTTTGACATCTGGATCAGGCCATGCAGAAACAAGAGTGATTCTTGCTGACCAGAACAGGAAGGCAGGTGAAGCCGAAAGTCACAGGCAGACATAAGCAAATGCAAAACAGCAACACAAGAACGCGAAAGGAAAATGTAGGCTCACTACAGGATCCGTAAGCGGGCCCGTCAACTTAACCCAATGCTTGAGCACTGGATCGTAATACCAGTACAGACCTTTATTCTTTTTCTTGTTCAGGTCTTCCTCGAGGTAGACATCCGCCCAAGGCCAGCATGGAAAGCACATCTTCGTTGGCTTTCGCGTTGGCTTCTTCGTCAGTTTCTGTGTCTTCAGGTGAGAAAGTGTTATTGAGCCAGTATCAGACAAGAATTGTGAAGAGAGTTATGCAACAAATTCTCTTGAATCGCTTCCAGGACTCTTTGTATCGCGACCAAGCTTCTTTGGATCTCACACAAATCTGCATGGGATGAAACATCGCCTTGCGACTGAAACTGGTGTTGAGTGAAAGAGCACATTGTTGTGAGGAAGGTGCTACTCAGGCCAGCCATATGTTGACGCTGACCGCAGACACAACATGAAAAGTTGGGAGCCCATGCATTTTCATGTATGGAAAGTGGTATTACTCAGGGTGGGGAGGTGTTCATTGTACTACATCTACTTCATGAACCTAGCTGCTTAGGCTATTCGATGCTGTAAGAGTCCCAGCACCAAAGACGAGTCAGAATATTTACGCCCCTTCAAAGTAATATCATACAAATTCAGACACAGTTCAAGCTATCCGTTCCTCCGTGTTGAGTTGGTGCTCATCAGCCAGACTGTCCTTCAGTATCTTCAGCAGCTAGAGCATCCTCAGCAGCTTGAGCAGCGAAATCAGCTGTCCTCTGCACCTCCAGCTCCTTCCTCAGCTAATCCATGAAAGTCGCCCCAATATCTTCATCATCGAAACCTGCCTCCTTGAGAGATTCGACGAACTGCTCATCCGCCCACTTTGTATTCTCGTCCTCTTCTTGCGCTTCGACCATGGCTTTCATATCCTGTTCCTTTTCAGGGGTAAGTAAAGCGTCTTTAACCGTTGAACAAATATAGAGATGCCGAAGTAGCATTCAACAACTTACATGGACCACCACCACATCAACGTAATCCTTATCCTTGTGTTTCCTAATAGCCTTCATCATCTCTTCGTATTCCTCCACATTGGTGAGCGGACACCAGCTGGTGTGACGTTTTTCTCTAAGTCGGACGCAGGCAAACCAACGTCCATCGTCGAGAGTGAAGCCTGTCGCGCCAACTTGACGCTCGCGAACTGGCCATGGAGCTATCTGCTGCTCCTGCTCTTGGCTTAATCGCCATGAGCTGCGTTTTCGAAGTTCCGGTGGGCAAATGAGGTAATAGTCCAAATAATCATCATGACCATTCTCATTCAAAAAAGATCTGGAGCCCTCGTCCGCATCAAGGCGACCCTGCATCCGCTGCTTGAGACTGATGGGTGGAATAGTAGAGTGCTTGGTTGCACTCCGAAGAAGATCAAGGAACTCGTTGAAGAGGAGAGAGAACCTGAATTCCAAGTTGTCTAGTTGTAGTAGGTTACGTTGACCCTCTTTGAGGGTGGCAAGAATGATCTCGCAGCCAGGATCTGATATTGCCAACCGGTAGCCTTTAGCAAATTGGTGCAGAGTGAGGTCCTTAGAAAGTTGATCTTTGACAATGTAATCAGCCTTGAAGTCTTTACGTCAGCTCAAGCTCAAGTAGGTCTCTCGTCGTTTTGAAGTCAAGGATGTCTGTACTAACCATGTCAATGAGGACTTGTGTATCTGATCTTCCCTCACTACCACAATTCTGGCCATGTTCTTCCGATTTCACTTCACGTCCTAAAAGTTCTCTGACCTTCAATTTCGTGTCCATATAATTCAGATCATCGTCTGAAAGAGGAGACAGCTCCCGGCTCGTTCGGTTTGCAATAGCTTCAAAGACGTTGGGCCCTGAAGTCATAACGGAAGAGTTAGCGTGCTCTTTGTGGCAATTGAATCAAGAAACTCTGAACGTCTCAGGAGAAAGGATATTCTTGGGACAAGAGTGTGTTTGGCAAATCTAGGGACAGATGGCAAGAAGAAATCTTGCCCCTAACTCATGACTTACCTGAATACAAAGGTGCTCCCGCTTCGTCTCCATTGAGCTGACTGGGATCAAACTCGGTCATTCTCTCGAGGTTATCGCGGCCAATTTTTGTTGACAACAATGTTCCAGAGAGATACGTTGGACGCAATGGACGTACGCGTCCTTGACGTCGCGGTGTTTTAAGGGAAGGAGCCCTGGCGGCGTGTTTGAGAAGTTCAAGATTTGGAGAAAGAATGTCGGGGACGGTTGAAGTAGGGAGGAAATTATCAGGGAAAGCTCGAGCTAAAGATGGCGAAGGAGCAGAAAAGGCCAAAAGCACTCGATAGCTGGAAAATGCCGTGTCGCAACTGATCAGGATGAATCTAACTCAGTGAAGAACTTTAAGGAAATAACACATTTTCTCCATACCTCGACCTGATGGGCCAGCTTTACCTTGGTCCACCAAAATTCAATTGAGGAACGAACTCTCGCAGTTCATTCCGATACCTCTCTCTGTGGTCAGTTAACGCACTTTTACCCCTTTCTCGCTGGCTCGCTTATCACAATTTCTTCTTCCAAGGATCACTTAGGACAACGCATGCAACACAACAGAAAATAGCAGCATTTCAAGCAGAGGGCACATACACTTTATCTGCCATCTCAGAAAGTTGCTCCATTGCAGCATTACATCGGACTTCTCATCACAACCGCAAACGATACACTCCTATTGAAACTGTCATGGGAAGTTCTCATTATTGTCTTGCGCTTATATCAACGCCATACCTGTCGTGGACGGGCAATTCGTCCATCCTTCTATTGTACAAGTCTGCCCAAGGCGAGAGGAGAGATCGTCCGTCGCTAATGCATCCCGCGCCCATTAATGAGTCTATAATCAACAAGAAAAGGCCCCGAAGGTGCTGCTGGTACATGGAAGGGCACTTCGGTGCTCAACAGTTTGAGGCCGTGAATGGTCCGCGGACGGAGAAGGGGAGGGGGATTGGGCGGGAGAGATGGATATCGTAATGTCAAAGGTACTTAGAAAAGGGCCTTTCGGGTAACCTGGCAAGAACGAATATCAGCATAATTCCTTTCCATAACATGCAGAGCGGGTGGATTTAAACACGATCCATCCGTTCAGGCTGTGAATTACATATTCGATCCTGTCAATCCTCGGAAAGCTCGAATGTACCCCTGTCCAAATCCCCACAGGCCTGAGTCTTGAAAACACCAGGACCCAGAAAAATTGAAGATGATCGAATTTAAGGAAAGAAAGACTTACTGCCCATGCGCCTGCAACAGTTGCCACGATTCCACCCGAGATCATCATGGGCCGGACTCCCCTGGTGCTTTTGAAAATCATTCCACTTAATGCGCCGGCCACGATGCTGTTCGTCGAATCATGCTTCCCTCGCAGATGACCAATGAACGAGTTGATACCGTTATAGACCATTGCAATCACACCCGCCGAATTCCCCAGGAAAGGACCTCGCCGCGTCACAGCATTGAGGACGGAGTTCAGCCGCAGCTTCGGTGGTTGTCCATGTGATCGCCTTAATCCTTCCTGCAAGCCCCAAGCACCTCCCATAGTCAATGCAGTCAAGTACGTGACTCCGGTACCATAACATAAATCATCCGACCAACCTCGCGAAGGCAGGGCGGATTGAGAACCTGGAAGATCCGACAACGCAGAATCTTCAAGAGACAGATAATCAAGGGTTTGTTGATTCAAGCCCGCAAGAGGGTGAAGCTGCGACGGATCTGCGAATGAAGGACCAGTGAGGAAGGAGGAGACATCTTGGGCTTCTTGAGGGTCAAAAGGAGTTGACTGGAAAGAATCGGAGGGGGCATTCGTCGTTGTTGGCGCACTCGAACTTGGCGACTTAGACGACGACTTCCGACCGGTAAGCGTATCCCAAATAGACATCTTGGACGATGCGGAAAGAGTTGTGGAAAGTTGGCTGAACTTGAGGCGTGCAATGAAGTTCGATAGCACATGGTCTTAGATTTCTTGGCCCAAAAATATTTTGGCGCACGGACCAGCTGGCTCATTCTGTCACATGACGGCACAATTCTGATCACCGCTTTTTTCTCGCATGAAAGTCTTTCCACACCTGGAAGGAGTCGAAACGAGTACAGCATCCATGGAATGAGTTTCTGACATCTAGAAACTGTTTAACTTCGTTGGAGAGTTGATGTTGCTTCTGTCAAGCCATGATGGTTGAAATAGAAAAGGCGCGGGAAACTGCATGTCCAACGCCTCCTTTGGACGACCGACTGATCCTGAAATGGCTTGAGAGTCAGCCTGAAAAATTCCAAACCTGGTAAACTCACTCCGAACTTTCCTGAACTTAAGTAATCATTTTGATGTAGTCTTGCAAAGGAGAGACTATCACAGTACCTCGAAAAGGCTGCCCAACCTAGGCATGCATCGGGAAACGCATGCATTAAGCTGTGCTATCTCCTTGAGCAATACAGAATCTCAAAATCATCCCTTGTTCGAGATATTGCGTACTCCAGGGAAGCCTGTCTTGACCTATTCAATTTCTATATTGAGTGGAACGAGAAGAACCAGAACCGCTCAATGCGGCAGGTAATTGAACTGGTCTCGTCACTCATTCGTGGGAATCCAGGTGAGGAGACAGCAAATGCTGTTAAACTTTCAATTCTGCAAAAGACTCTGTCCATTATCACCCATGAGGCTGCTCAGCCTCTGGTAAAGCCCGCTTTCAAGTCCCTCGAGTGCTTCTTAAGCAAAGGAGCTATTTCCGTTGAAAGCCTGATCGAAGCTTATGACAAGCAACCTTCTAGGCAGAGGAATCCTCTGAGTACGGATGGAACGGAAAGTCTCCCGTCATCATGGGACCACTTTTTCGGTGCAGTTTTCGATTGGATGGTCTTGCCAGACATCTCTCCTGCCGCTGGTAAGCTCCTGGTAACTGTCTTCAAGGAACTAAGAAAGCAAACCGGAACTCCCGATCATGAGAATGATCATGCTGCTTCATGGCAACTGTGGATACGAAAAGGTCTCAGCAAGGACCCGGAGGCATTGGAAAACGTTAAGAATTATCTTTTCCCGCCTCTGTTCAAACTCGATCGGCCAGGCTCGTTGGCCTTCTTGGAGGATCTGAGTAAGCAGAGGTCCGTATGGGACATTCAAAATCAAGAAATTGATTCCCAGTCCTTGCTCCAATTGGCCGCCATAGAGATGGGCAAGAAAGCAGGTTTGGTTGAAGAGCCAAGTTTGTATCAACCCTCTCTGTTGTACGACCTTGGCTAATTCAGCCAGGCCACATCCAGTTCCAAAAGGTGCCCAAAAAGTCAGCGGCAGTTGTGCCCCTCCAAGAAGAGGGGATTGGATCTCTGCTAGCACATGCTTCCGAGACAGTTCGCTCACTTGCTTTCTCGGCTTTGGTTTCTTCCTCATCTTCCATTCGGCCCTTCAGCACCAATGCTCTGGGTATCCTTCGGTCTCGCATGTTCATTCTGTTCTCAGAAACCGATGCAAAAGTTCGCAACGAAGTCTTGAGTAACATGAGACATATGATTGAGCGAATGAGAGGAGCCACTGCCTTTCTCGTCCGGGAAATGGAGGCACTTACATTCCAGCTCCGTCCAGAGCAAGTCCTGCCGCCCGTCCAACTGCAGACTAACCAAAATCTTCTTAATGAGACAACGAAGCTACTAGAGACTCATAAGGACTTCATAGAATGGTACACGGAGTTTCTACTCAGGGAACTGATCCCAACTGCCTCCTACCAGCGCCATATAACAGCTTTGAAGGCTCTCAAGCTGTTCTTGAACTCAGGCATCTTGGAACAAACCACTTCTTCCTCCTTGCCTATGGCAGACAATGCCACTACCTGGCCCTTTGTTGTTGATTTTTTCAACTCGCAATCCATGAGATTACTTCTGGATCTGCTGTTAAATCCCTTTGAAGATGTGAGATGCGCTGCAGTAGAGGTTCTCCAGCTGGCACACCCAAACCATTTTGAAGTTCAGCCTTTGGAGCTGGCTTGGCGGATCACCAGCGAGTCAAGTGATCCGTCCCATTCTGCCCGCAAGTATGTTGTCGATCGAAATATTTCTGGGTCCCTTTCGACCAGCGGCGTACCAAAGTCAATGCCTTCGGAATCCGGAACCCCACTCATGCTGTTGACAGAATTTATTCAGGTAGCTGAAGAGGTGTCAAAGAAGACAGGACGTGCGGATTACGCAGATGGAGTGGCTCGTTTGTATGGGCTATTCTTCAGTCTGCAGACCTCTACAACAAAACGAACTGAGTTGTTCACCCGGCTGATAAGGGAGCTTGAGGCAAAAGTCGACATTGCGGAGCGAGACCTGGGGAAAGCAGTTTTGGATGCACCCATTCATGGGACATTTGCTGCACTGAAGTAAGCTTTTTGTTACTCTGTGGGCTGTCAGATACTGACCTTTTTGTCATAGTTTGATTTGGGAGAACATTGATCCAGTGGATGGGGGGTATCTGGTAGAATTGGAAACCACAGAAGGAACCAAAGCTCACTGGGACGACTTACAAGTGCGGATGGTAGACTGCTGCTGTCGCATCTGGATCGCTGTCAAAGCAGTCTTGTGCAACGACTCTCCTGAAGGTCATCTGCCTCAAGATCTTGATGAGGACGACATAATTGATACAAAAGATCTTCTGAGCTACAGCTTTCGGGCAATTCATGAGTCGAGGTATGGTTTGTCACTGCCTCGCGAGGCCACGATTCTAGAAATTTAAGCTAACTCCTGAAGCAACTTTCTACGAACTCTTGTCACCAAGATTAGATCTAATTGGCAACAAAAATCACTCGAACCCTCTCAAAAGGTCTACAAACTTTTCCGTCAAATTGGTGAACTCTCCTTCGAACAACTTTCTGCCTTGCGCCATCGGGGTGCGTTTTCAACAGTGTCGTCGACGTTTGCTTGTTGCTGTCAAACGATAAAATACCTGCCTCCTAGGTCCTTTTCAAGTATCACAGTTCTTGAAGAGTGGTATAGAGTATGTTAAGTAGATATCCTGTACCTCGTATACCCGATCTAATATTCCTAGGGTGCCATTAATTGCATATATACGCAACCTTCGACAACAAGAAGATCTGCAGGCATACCCGCAATACTGATTGGCATCATGTCGGCATTTCCCGACGAGTCATTCCGCAAGGCAGTCTCCAATCTCATTCTAATTGCTGGTGAGCCAGAGGAGGCAGCCGCCGATACGCTCCCGCAAGTACATGCTTTGAATTGCCTGCGATCAGCGTTCACTGCATCTACCTTGGGGCAGCGGCTGATCATCGATATTGCCAAGTCTTTTGACTTAGCTGTAAGTGCTCTACAATCTGATAAGTATGTCCTCAAAATATCTCTAACTCCAAGATATCTCAAGAGCCTAAATATCTTAAGCCTCTAGATGTTTATAAATCTAAACTTTTCACTGACTTATAATAGATGGGCAATTCGGAATTGTGGCCTACTATTGCTTCAAGCCCTTCTCAATCGTATCCTTGGTACATCAGACTCAAGCTCGATAATCGAAGCAGGGTGGGATGGAAAATCAACCAAGCTTTCATACGAATCTTATCCAGGCCTGCTCGTACTTGTCAAGAACATTCTTCAGTCGGATCCTGATAGCACTGATTCGGACCCCAATATCAAAACAGAGCTCGTTTTCCCAGCTTTGGATATCATCCGTCGAGGCGGCCCTCCTCCGGGCCAACACAAGGAATTTGCGAAGCTCGTGATCATCCAACTCGGCAGCAGTACTTGGCTTATTCGTCAGCTGGCCGCCCAGACATTACAAACCTTGGTACAGCACGAGAAGGATTGGGTATCTACTTTGCGGGACCTACTGAATTCGTCAGCGAAAGACATCAACCGGCGACATGGTGTTCTTATGACTATCAAGTACGTCATTAAGCGCAGGTGGGCTTTGGACCCCCAGAAAGCCTTTGGTACGTGACTTGCCTGCTCTCCTGGGTGGTCCTGACTTTCACAGGTGAGACACGCAGTCTGATTAACTCCCTTGCATTTCACTACGAGGAAATAGACGCAGAGCGAAGTCCCGTACTTGCTGCAGCACACTACGAAATCCGAGTGACCATTGCTGAGAGTCTCCTCTCGTTTTCCCAGTTTATCAAGGACGTCAAGTTGCGCGAGAAGTTCAACAGAGAAAGCAAAGATTTCTTTGGCGATCTTGAATCATGGGCTCTCGATGATGAAATGGCGAATCCAAGAAATGGCTTACTCCTGAACTCAACTTTCAGACTGGCTGTCTACGTGACAGCGTTACGGGGAGATGTCGTTGCGTTGGCAAGCGTTCTCAAATCCTCGTTGGGACATGTAGACGTCGCGCTCGCGACTCTGACTTGCCTCCAGAATGCATGGGATGCAAACTGTGATTGGGAATCGTTCTTGGAGCTCTGCAGAGCTTACCGGATGGTTCTGAAGAGCGATTCCGCCGAGATTCGGGCTGCAGCTCTGAAGAATCTTGCTGAACTCATCGATCTCCAGTATGACCGTTTTGATGTTCAGTGGAATCGCTCGGTAGAGGCGAGGCGCCACCTGAGAGGTCTCAATGCTGAGTTTTACGGATTGGGTTATAGCCCGAGCGAACATGTTACGGCAATCAGAGTTAGTGGGTTGGCAATGCTCGGAACCATCATCTCATCAACAGGCGACTTTGAGGAGGATTTAGGATGTTGGGCAGAATTCTTGTCTGACAACGCCCATTCCGATAAGGTTAGTGGTTCTTCTAAAGCATGTTCGACCTCTAACTCTGGCAGAGCTTCGATCAGCGTGAAGCTGCCGCCCTGGCTCTTCGATCTTTCTACACAAAGTTCCCAGTCGAAAGCTTCCATAATAAATACCAGCTTATTCCATCCCTTTTTGCGCTCTACGATACACTTGTAGATGACGATTCGGAGATCCGCGAGATTGGTGCTCGGACTGTATCATCAATTCTAAAGACGTTATTATCTTCCAAGCCAGCCTGCGATGCATTGTTGGATTGGATGCGCAAGACTATCGACACAGAAACAGCTGTCGCCAACATTTTATCGAACGTCATCTTGCGAATGACCGGAGGCTCGAGAATATTAGTTTGTGGCGAGGACCTCAAGTTGGTACCCGCCAAGATCCAGCTCGAGAATGCTTTCGAGGAGGATGATTCGCTCTTCGTTGTGGAAGACAGTAATCTCTATGTAGATGAGATTGAAGAACTCCAGGTGTGGACTAAAGTTTTTGGGCAGATTGACACTCCTGAAGAGCTTCCATGCAGTAATCCTCATATCCAGCTTCTAATTTGGGCCCAGCAAGGGATCACCGAGCTTCGCCGAGCTATTGCGAACATTACTGCTTCAGGCAGAGTTCACTTGACTTCGAAGCCAGAGGTGTACACCGCGAGCGCACGCGTAATCAATTGCGCCAATGCGGTGCTCATGAACCACATTAACAGCCTTGGCAGCTTCCACTCCGTCGATTCTGCACCTTCAGACGAAACCGCCTATTGGTACGCCAACATCCAAATGGTTCTTGAGGGGCTAGAACACCTCGAGCAAGAAGGCCTGAATATTCATCCTTGCCTATTTGAATTAATTCTCGGATCAGCAGAATTGAGGCGGGCAAAGCGCGAAGCAAGAGAGGCAAGGCGTTGAATGTATCCGTAAATTCTGCCGCGCTGCACCAGAGCTTCTACGTTGCACTTCGGAGTCCTCATCGCAAGGCTTGGTTCAGCATATTGATCAGGAACCCCGTTCATTTGGACGGAAACCCCTACTCGTTTTGAGCACTATCTGTTTAGGTGTGTTTACTCCGCTCTTCCGACCACCTTCATCTATCATTTTCCAGTTGCGTTGCTGACGATTCCACAGTCTCGGAGCGTGTCACGATCTCAATTTTGTCCAGCACGTCTTTACAACACGATAACCTTCTCATTTTACGTATTTCCAAAACAAAAATCGCACCTCCCACTCCATCGCAATGCCTCAAACAAACACCACGATTGCAATCGTCGTCTTGGTGGTCTTCACATTCTGGATTCTATGTATTGTCTACGGCATGAAGTTCATCCATCGCTGGGTAGGAACCATCTCCACTCTTAACTCATCTACCATGCACTGCTAACCTCTGACGCAGGCCCAAGCAATGTATGATACATTCTTGCTTGAGCGGTCATTCCTCAAGAATCAAATGGATAATTTCTGACCTCATTTTAGGGCGGATCGTCGCGCTGCTGAACGTGAACGTGACACGAAGAGCAAGGTTTCGGTTACGGTGGCTACGTCAGAATCCGCATAAGGTCGAATTTTCAAACGGTCGAACTGCGAATCCAACTCGCCTTTCGTCACAATGTTCGTTGTTTTCCCGTTGAGTCACTTGATCCTGCATAGCCTGCGCGGAGCGAGACCCAATGAATTTCCCTCTTTGCGTCTGACGAGAGCGAGCAAGCATAGCTGTATATTTAGGAGGAGGATGAGTCGGTGGGAGAGTGTCAGGGAACCCTTTGCAATCAGTTGAGCTTGCTATCTGCGGCTCCTTCTCCTTTGTCTCCAGATACCGATCGTTGCCTCAATCTAGTTGCTTTGCCGCTCTGCTCGATGTCCTCGATTTCTTTTGTTTACTTAAGTGTGAATTGAGACTACTTTCTTCTCTGTAACCTCCCTCAACAACGCGATACGGATCCCACAGGTGCTATTCGCGATTCTGCTTTGATCTCGCAACTTTCTGGCATGGTGGTCATATGTTTTCTGCATAAACGAACCTTTACCTGCAACTTTCCTGGGAAAGATCGTGGGAGGATCGTGTCCCAATCATCGGAACTCGAGCAAGCATCACCTTGCCACCCTCCTCGAACGCAAACGGTTTCCTGCAGTATACCGGAGCCACCACGCTACAGATACACATGACTTTATCACCATGGGATTTTGGGAGCCATGGCCACGCACGACGCGCCAACCAGCAGGATCGCGTGTTGCTCAGCGTACAAGATACCCTCATTTTACGTGTTCACGAGGACAACTACATATAGTACCAGTATCACTGTCAATTCAAATCAACCTTCTTTCACCATCCTGTACCCTTCTCCGCCAATTACTCAACCAATTCAGTATACCTCTTCCGGCCCCTCCACCAAATACTCTCTTGAGTAGCGATACCTCTTCATCATCAATTACTCTGCCGATACTGGTTTTAACGGAAGTGGATGCTATCATCTACAGTGCGGATGGGAGGATCATACAAACTGCAACTTTAATACAATCTCCACCAGGTTCTACAGGAAACTCAAGTACTGAAGCTCATGTCTCAACGTTCCTTTCTTGTGCAGCTTGGAAGTGCTGGACTCAACCCGAACAAATTGGTACTGGATTTGGGATAGCGTTCTTCGTGCTTGCTATTGTCATACTCTGTTCATGGGGTTCCTGTACTAAGCCAGCACGGGCCAGAGTGAGGAGAATGCCACCTCGAGCGCAAAGAGGGGACGAGGAGGAGGGTGGCGGTAAACGGAGGAGACGATGACATAGGGGAAGATCACCATTCACAAGCTCGACCTCAAGTCACAATTCTGATTCCGGCTCTTCAACGCCGTCATCACCAAGACCAATGGGGAGGCCGTCACACATACCTTCTGGTATGATCAGAGCCTCAAGTCCTCCAAGTAACGGGATTTTTCGAGAGCCATATCAAGGTAACCTTCCACCACCGATGCCACCTGGCCCTCCACCTCCACGTGCATCCCAGAAGCCATACAGTGGGCCACCTCCGACATAATTCTAGAGATATTCTGACCCTCTGCGTGGGTCTCGTTCTGCTCCTCATGATAAATCGCATCAAGGACCTCCCCCGGAATCCATCGTCAGAGATTTCGCGTTCTCATCAGCAGTGGGAGCGGCGACTGGAGCGGGTCTGTTAGCCATTGATTCAGTGAGACAAGGGTCAAGTAATGCTCTTCATAGATCGCCAGAGAGACAACCTAGCCCAGATATTGGTCCATCGTCAAGGCCATCATACTCCAGGGAGCGACAAGATGAGCGACAATCCTCTCTTCCAGTGGCATCAGCCGCACTTTGTGCCGGGTTGGGGGCCTATGAAGCATCCAGGTGGAGAGGCAGCTTTCCTCTGTCCCGGAGACCGTCGGTAAGAGATACCAGTCCTGAAAGAGGCCGTCCAGTACTTCCTATCACCATTATTCCGGACCATGACCGAGGAGAAATGAGAAGTGGAATAACCTACACACCGAGAGATGAAGACCGAGAGCTGAGTAGAACCCCAAGTCCGAGAAGGAGAGAGTCAACGAGGGACCGAGACAGTCTACGTTCACGAAGGTAAAATACTTTCTGCTTCGAAAGAGTTTCGTGGATATACTGAACAGCATCAAGCGCATCTCCTCCACGCCGCCGACGCCGTCGCCACTTAACAGGTAGGCACCGAAGCAAAAGCCCCGAGGAAGAAAACAAAGAACCATCGAAGTGGTGGGCACTGTTATCTTTGGCGTTGTCCGCTCTTTACTTGTTCTCAGAGCCAGAAGGAGGATGGGAGCAATATCACGAACGTGATCGGCAGTCCCATGGATCGCGAGCACACGAGTAAGCTATCCCATCTTCTAGCTCCCAAATTTATCGCTAATCTGTTCCAGTCTCGGACACGACCTGAAAAAGAAGACCAAGAACAAACTATTGGAGTATCGTGCTTCTCCTCGTTCAATTTCAGTTGATGGTGCTTATGCACAAACTCGCCGCCCAAGAATAGTGGAAGACCCAGTCATAATAGTACAACTGCCATACATGGGAGTCCGGCGTGACAATCAGGACCATCTCAGAGAAACCGCCTCCCATGCATGTCTCGCGCTGGAAATGGTCTTGGACATGATGGTGCGGACGATTCTGAGAATCTTTAGCGCGACAGCCTTGGATGCAAAGGAAGGATTGGGAGTGAGAGTTTGAGAATCAGCGGTCTAACAATGGGGAAGCACAACAGGGAGCCAGGTTATAGGCCAGCGACGGCGGCCCAACCAGGCATACATACTCCATCGAAACCAGCGTCAGATCCATTCCTAGCTGTGGACCCCAAAGCCTAGCATTCGCTCGCGGACCATCTGCCTCCGTACGGAACTCAATGAAGTGAACTTTTTGCCACAGGAGCACAATCGCCCGCCAGAGCAAAGTGCAAGACGTGATGGTTTGGCAAGTTTTCTTCTGCAGAGATTAGATAAAAGCATAGATAAGAAATAGAGAGCAATTCAAAGACTGAACAGTCAAATGACCTAGGCTGTTTGCTGCCCGAGAGAGTGATAACCTGTACAACTTCAACAGAGTGGAAAGATTCAACCGATATCGTAACTCACGATAAGAATGCAGCGTAATGATTACGGCTGTGTTTGACAATGACGTCGTTCGTTCAAATGGCTACGGCCAGTACAAGGTTAGCTGTTGTGAAAGGTCGCATTTTAGAGGCGGGATGGTTGGAGACTCACGAGTATAAGGTGACACTACATATGTATAACTTCGAGATCCTGATTGCTACTACGTTTGATCTCGGCGTTTGGTCCTTTGCTGCAACTTAAAAAATCGCCCTTCCTACTTTCAACTAGCAGCAGTCTCCGTGCCAGCTAAAACTCTCCTTGCGACTTAGCCGTCAGTAGGCCTCCTCAGTTCCATGCATCCGAGGGACTTAAGAGGTTTAATAAAAAGTCAGTAACAGTATTACCTCCAAAAGCAAAGCACTATTAACCGTTTACAAGTTTGACGTATCCAGATGAGGAGGTGTGACATGGAATGAAATTAAATGTATCATAAAGTCCTCACCAAGTCATTCCAGCACGGTTAATCCCCATGTCCAAGACCTGATGAAATTGGTAGTCGTACGCCGAGAGTCATCAAACACCACTCCCTCAGTCCATCCAGACTCCGATCCAAACTCTAAACAAGGAATGGTCATAGCACTGAGTGTTGTCTGTGGGTTCTTGATCATCGGATTCGTTCTGTTGGTCATATTTTTGTGCGTGATTGCACGAGGATACCAGAGGGAGAAGCAGCAGTTGGAAGATAGATTCGGTCTTCCACCAGGACCGCACATGACATGGCATTTGTGGCGCGGAGGAGACCCTCGAAATCTGACATTCAGGGAGGGTGAGGATGACGCCTCTAGTTCTGAGTATCCGAGCTCGATTGTGGGCACACATTGGTCGGCGCGAAAGCACAATAGTCAGAGGCGAAGTCGTTCCGGCATGGAAAAAAAGACAAGAGCAAAGGAGCATAAATCAAGGTCTTATAGGCGTCTCGGTGAATTATTTGATGTATGATATCAGTACCTGGGCCAGCATCCAACTTTCCAGCTCCAATATCGATCGACCAAGCTGGTGGGGACATATCACGGCCACCCGCTGCACAATACATTGACGGGAGAGCTCGAAGGTCTCAACTGCGGGAACTGCAATTGTTAGAGAGAATGATGGGATGTTTGTAGATTCTTCAGATGTGTGGAATAGAAATGAAGAAGGGAACGAGAAAGGAGGGTTGGGCCCGCAGCCTTCAAAATATAGGAGTCCCGGGTCGAAAGAGGCTCGAGAAAGTAAGAGAAAAATGAGAGGGTTGAAACAGCTTGATGAGAAGGGCTTTTGTAAGGTCTTAGCATATTTCATCTACATTTGAGAGAAACTCTAATTCGTAAACCTTTCGTCTCAAACTTGTGACCGTGGCCGATTTGTCGTATATAAAAGTGTTCTGAAAAAATTAGGAAATTCCTGCTCACTGAAAGAAGCCCTGCACGACAACTATTTCCGCACCGGTATTTAAGTCTCTGAGCTGGCCCTTCAAAATCTTCCTTCCCTCCTCCCCAACACAACCTTGAACAAGACCTGAACACAACCCTTCGGCCTTGCTGAGGATCATTAATCAAGATGGTTCGTGGTAACAGATACTCCCACGAGGAGCAGAAAGACATGCTCGCCAGAGAGCGATGGTGCCGTCTACTACTGAGCTATGAAGTTGGCCCAACTGGCGTTTCGACAATTGTTAACGACTCGAGCGACTCGGACGGGGTCTCCGCGGCATCCACCACCGAGAGCAGCCGCAGAGTGTGCTTCTTGATTGAGCGACTCCCATCAGGTAAGAGAACACCTCTTGAAGTTCCATACGGAGATTCAGATGCTGATTTGTTTACCTTCAGAGATCCGTCTCACGTTCCGCATTCTGTTCGCTCGACCCCAAGGTATCGTCCCATGTGTCGTCAGATACAAGCCAAAAATATGCTACCGTAGCCTTGTCCCCAAGTTTCACTCGTATATCTGAGAGGAGCACCGCCAACGCGAGTACGATGAGGATGGCTTGCCAAAATACGATGGCGCCTCTGGTTACGCTAGGTATTCCTGGAACAGCAAACCCACCCAAGACCAGGCCCCTTTATTAGAGTCACGAGTTCTTGAGCCAACTTGCTATGCCAGTGAGTATAAATTGCCAGAGCATGACACTCACAGTGACCATACCATCCGTCGACGAGGCGAGTACGGACCCATGGTCTTCCACAAGATCTATGGCCAGACCAGCGGCGTCTGTGGGCTTGGTATTCTTCGCGCCAATAAGCTCTTGTACAACGAAGGAATTGAAGTTCTCTACGGCGAGAATAAATTCGTCTTCGATAGCGGTGGCCAGCATCCGTTCACCCATCATCGCGGCGTCCATGAGCATGATGCTTTCGACCGCAGCCGTCACTCTGTTCCAGGTTTGCCGTACCCATAAGGTAACAAGTCTCATAAAACGCCCTCAATCATGACATTGAGAGAATGTTTGAGGAGGGCGGTGTAGGAGGGTATTAAGGTAGAACCAAAACACCACACCCACATTAACAACTATAGCAGCCCCTAAGCTACTAATAACAGAATAAGTAGAGCATCGCGTAAGCATAATATAAATAACACAAAAGACTCTTAAAAATAGAAAGGGAGGAAAGTCTTTGATTATTCTCATACGAGAAGCGGATCCTAATAAACTACTAATCACATGCCTTCAATTAGGGCAATCACATAATGAGTAAGAATCTTAATTATCATATGACCTACGCTAAAAGTGGTAGAAACAAGGCGAATGAAGAAGGCGCGGTGTGCCCCGTCACAGTGGTCACCACGGAAATCCTTTCATGAAGCGAGACCCGATGGTCACATTCTTCCGATCCGTCGGCCGAGACAATGCCTCGAAGCTTCGCCATGTCCAAGTCGAGGGCTTCTTCAAGACCGCAGAGAACACCTGGGGATACCGCAACAAGTGACCTATTGGCTTTGCTCGCATCTTGCCTATATATGCCTGCATTCTCCAAAGTGATTGTCCTGAACTGCAGACCTTTAAACATCTTGCAAGTTAGCAACAACGAGCTTTGGGATGACGATCTGGATGGAACATTGAAGTTCACTGATGAGGAGAAGATGGACGCTGCCGTCGAGAAGGTCGCAAAATGCTTGCCTAATTTGAAGCAATTGCATTTGAGTCATGAGCGCATCTCTGCGTCCATGCCTCGTGTTAGTTTTGAGACCCAGGAAGAATATGAGACCCGTCCATGGGGTAAGGCCTTGAGATGGGAGAAGACCGTGCATGATCGCTACCGTGAGCACAAGAAGGCTAAGCGAAAGGCAGCTCAGGAAATCGATCAGTATATTTGGAAGGAGGACCGAAAGCCCAGCTGTGGAGAGAAGAACAGCAACAAGGGTCACGGTGGATCTGGAAGTAATCCTCGCACTGCCCCTGACACTTCATTTGCTGCCTTGACTGACAATGCTGTTGCGGCAGCCGAAGGTAGCAGCGAGGAGCCTTCGGGAGGTCGTCCTTCCTTTAGAAAGAGTGAGAAGGACCGAAAGAACCTCGGACGTGGCGAGCCTCATGGGGATGATGGACACTTCGCATAGAAAGAAGAACAGAAACTAGTCATCCTGACACGGGCATTTTCGATTTTGAAATTGTCTATCATGCCTGGGCGCGTGGCTTTCACAGAAACAAAATGGATTCGGGGGACTTTTGCAGCACAGCAGACAATACCTGAGAATTACTTGATGGGAAAAACGAATTGCCAGACGGTGGCCATATTTTCAGAGCACTTCTCAGTAAGTCAGAAAATCATAAGATTACATAGAGCTTTGGGCAGACACAAACTGAAAGTGACTAATGGGCTTGCTGTGGCAGCAATGAGTCGATTCAAACCCCCAATTTAAGTTTTCGCGTGATGCACTAATGCGTACCAGTTACAAAGTCCATGATCGATCTAAAACCAATGCATTTGCATTCAAAAATTCGATTCCAGATATACATAGAATTGTGACTTAAATCTGGGCGGGAATAATGGTGCCTGGGCATCAATGAGAAACCGCAAGCAGAGCAATCTGACTTCATAATACCGTGACTAGTCAACACAGTCAGTGGAAGAAAAGTGAATTGACTGAAAGTGATTCAAACACTCGCGGGCCCGTAGGAGTGGAGATACGTCCCAAGTCATTCTTCCATGATGCTTGAGTTGTGACTATCTGATAAGTCTGAGTTGCTGAATGGCTCAGGGTCCTCAGATTCTTTGAGGAAATTGATACGAGCATAATCAATTTACAAGTCCGTAGAATTAATAGCGAGAGCTACAATGTTGACAAGGGATGAAGAAATGAGAAGTGAGGAGGTAGTACATGGGCTGGGCGGCAAACAAGAGCTGGTCCGTGCACCTACGGCAATGACGAAGCTTGGAGGGAGAGCTGCTGATGCCTCAATCTCTTGTAAACACCAAACAGATGATTCTACTCACAACGCTGTTCACGACAAAGACTCACCACGACGCCTGCTTGCATCGCAAAGCTCCAAGCGGGGCAACCGACCGTGCATGATGTGGAACGACGAGGATAATAACCCATATGGGACCAGCTTTGAGCGTCGCGATTCAACTGCTTCGAATGCCAACCCTAACTCACCTGGCTCTCGTGAGTTTTACTACTTATTTACTTTTGCTGGGGCATAAGATGATGGAATCAATTTGTCTAGATGATGACCCAGACACTGATTCTGATTGGGATCGCATAGAACCCGGCTATAGTGGCCCTCGCACCCCCTCCACTATCAGCGACAATCACAACGATACGGAAACTGACACCCGCGCCCACCAATACGATAGCGATGCTGGTAGTGACGAGGAGTATGGAGGCTCTACCCAAGTAGCTCCAAGAAAGAAGAAGGGTGGTTATGATAGCCGCATCGAGCAGATCCTTTACGAGAACCCTGAGCTCCCCATTTTGATCACCGATGCCGGAAAGAGCTTGGAGAGTGGAGGAAAGTACATAGTCTATACTATTAGAACAGGAGTGAGCTTGGCGCATATATTCAGAGGTAATAGCTGACATGGTGCAGGATTTGGAAGTTCGGCGACGGTACTCCGAGTTTGCGTCCCTCCGAGATGCACTCACACGGCTGCACCCTACCTTGATTATGCCACCCATTCCAGAGAAGCATACGATGGCAGACTATGCTGCGAATCCGACCAAGGCAAAGCAGGATCAACAGATTATTGACTTACGGAAACGTATGTTAGCTGTCTTCCTAAACCGGTGCCGCCGAATGGATGAAGTCCGGAATGACGGTGTTTGGTGGAGATTCCTTGATCCAAACTCAAGCTGGGTATGTCGACTGTCTTCTTTTCGAACCAAAGCATCTGCTAACATGAACAAGAACGAGGTGTTACACTCCCATCCCATTGCCTCCATCCCAAAATCCATCATGAAAGCCCCGCCTCTCGACCCCTCCAACCCCACGCCCGCGCATGCCTATCTACCAGTCCCAGCATCATCGGCCAAACTCAAGGCTTCGTCAAACGCCGCCACCAATCCTCAAGGCATGATCAACACTCCCCAAGAATACGTCGCTAGTCCCTCCACTGCAGCCCATACGGTGCCTGGCCCTCAAGTCTTTGGTCGTTTCCCTCCAGACAATCAACATATGACTGAGCAGGAGCTCGACCCATACTTTATAAATTTCGAAGCCTCAACCAAAGAACTCGAGTTATTACTTACGGGCCCTATCGAGAAGGTTAATCGCAGAACTCTCACACATCTATCTTCGCTCTCGGCGGACCTGGCAGAACTTGGTGCTAGATTTAATGGATTTTCGTTGTCAGAACCCTCTCCTTCGCTTGCAGCAGCAATCGAGCGAGTTGGCCAGGCCGTGGACTCGTCCTATCTAGCAACAGAAGAATTATCGAGTACATTGGGCGCAAGCTTTGCGGAGCCCATGCGAGAGAGTGCACAATTTGCTGGTGTCGTTCGAGGAGTCCTCCGATATCGCGTTTTGAAGCGAGTCCAACAGGAGATGACGAATGACGAACTAGCCAAGAAAAAGACACTACTAGAGTCACTGGAAAGAAGCGAGTCTGAAGCCAAGCGAATTGAGCAGTATTTGAATAGCAGTGGAGCTGGTTCTCTTCCTCGAAGATCAAGTTCTTCAGCCAGAGATCCACCTTTGCAACGACGAGAGAATAGCCAAGAAGATACGGCATCCATAGATTCTGACTTCCCTCCTACTCACGGTGATGCATCGCCACCATCAGCCATGCAAGGCGCTCCGCAAGCCGAGGAGCAGACCTCACCTGTGCATAGGAAAAGCTCAAGTGGCAACTTCATAACTAATAGGATTTTTGGCCGGATCAACCATGCAATACATGGTGTGGTCGATGTCGATCCTGAGCGCACGAGGCGTGATCTTATTGGCAAGACGAGGGAGTCGATCATTCAGTTAGAGCAGGCGCAGCAAGCTTCTGAGATGGATGTTAGAAACGCAAGCACTGGCACTCTGAAGGATCTCAAACGTTTCCAGGCCGAAAAGGAAGATGACTTGAGACGATACATGGTATGGTGCCATCATACTATTGATTTGTGACAGGGTGCTAACTTTTTGTAGCTTGCATACGCGAAGGCTCAAATTGAATGGGCCAAGAAGAACAAGGAGACTTGGGAGGAGGCTAAGGTCGAGATCAGTAAGATAGATGAGAGCTGATGAGACGAGCATGATGCGCGCTTCATGGCGGTAATATTGAATCGGGGTTGGTTGAGCAAGGAGTTCACGACTGTTGGTGTAATTACCATCGAATTGACTGCCAGTGCAGAGCAGTAATAGATCGTCTTCGTACTGAACTATGCACCTCCGTTGTCTTTCCCATTTCCTGGGCAATCTTTGAGCCTAGATATTATCTCCCAAAACCCGGCAGATGGAGGGATCGAGGTAAGTATCTCGACCCCACAATATAATTCTCATCCTTCCCAATTTAAGTTCAAGATATATGGCTAGCACAGGTATCCAGCTGCAATGCCTTCCTCGGGACCCAAAAAGGCAAGACCTAGTGCCTTATATTCCCCCGGTTCATCCAAAGCTTCCTCGGTAATCTGTGGCAGCGCCCGAGCCACCTTAAAAATCTGGGGTAATGACGTAAGGCCTATTTCCAAACAAAGCTTATCCCCGCACCACTTCAACCATCTCAAATTGCGAGAAGACTCTATGCAGCTTCGCCTTTGAGCTGTGAGCTTCTGTCATCGTCGAAATACATTCACAAGGCACCAAAACTTACAAAATACAAAATGGCCAACGTCTACAACAGCCAGCTGGTATAAACTCCTTTGCTCCGTTCCAAGCTCTCTCTAACCTCTGTTCCAGGACGCGTACACGCTCTATCACCAAAATCAAGAATCTTCCTCGCCTTCCACAGGTCCTGCTCTGCCAGCGCTCGGACATGCATTGGCAGGCTCAACTGGAACGGCGATCGCCAATCTCGCCGTCTACCCTCTTGATTTAGTCATCACTCGACTCCAAGTCCAGCGCTCGTTAAGAAAATCCGTTTCTGAACCCGAAGAAAGAGAGTACAAAGGCGTCCTCGGTGCATTCGAGCAAATTTATAAGAAGGAGGGTGGGCTGTCTGCATTCTACACTGGAGTGTTACAAGACACTGGGAAATCGATCGCCGACTCATTCTTGTTCTTCCTATTTTACAATTATATTCGAACTAATCGCCTTCAGAAGCATGGAGCCAAAGCTACCACTCTACCAGTCCTCGATGAATTGGCTGTTGGTGCTCTGGCAGGTGCCTGCTCCAAATTCTTCACTATTCCAATCGCGAACATTGTCACCCGCAAGCAGACTTCTTCGATCATCTCGTCTCGTTCCTCTACACAATCGAAGGAACCAACGGTTGCAGATATCGCATCGTCAATTCGTTCTGAGAAGGGCATCCAAGGTTTTCTGGTCCGGCTACTCGGCATCTTTGATCTTGACTCTCAATCCCAGCATCACATTCTTCCTCCATGAGACTTTCAAACGAACGCTCCTTCCACGCTCGCAGCGAGACAACCCAAGCACTCAAGTGACCTTCCTCATGGCCGCAATCTCCAAAGCCATCGCTTCTACAATCACCTACCCCTTTTCCCTCGCCAAAGCTCGAGCCCAAACTTCCAAATCCCCTCCCATCGACTCCTCCTCCGCTTCCAACCTCAAGCAAGAAGTCGAGCACACACACACCGTCCACGATGCCGAGAAGACGGGAAAAGATATCAGGGCGTTCGCCAAACGCAGCACTGTCTTCCATACCATTCTCGAGATCTACAGAACCGAAGGACCAGCAGCTTTATACGAAGGTGTCTTCGGCGAGATCTTGAAGGGCTTCTTCAGTCACGGGATTACAATGATTATCAAAGAGAGTGTGCACAAGCTCATCATTCAGACATACTACATCATCCTCAAGGCATTGAATAAATACCCGAGTCCTCAGGGGCTAGCGAACCGGGCAGGCCAAGCGATGCAAAATGGTGCGGAGAGAGCGGGACATATGGTTAAGGATAGGTATGAGAATGCTTCAGTTGCAGTAGGGAATATGGTGGGAAGTGGGAGGGAAGCTGTAGGTGTGGCGGCTGAGAGAGCTGGTGTGATGGGGAATAATGCTACAGAGGCTACGAAGACGGCGAATGATTATGCGAGTAAGGAGGCTGGGCATTTGCTGGGGAATGCGCAGGAGATGCTGGGTGGGGAGATTGAGGAGACGGGGCAGGGGATTAAGCCGGTGAAGAGGTCGGGGGATGGGAATTATTGAGTGGAGGGAAAGGGAAAGTGTATGATACCCGAGATGTAAATAATAGGGATTGGGGAGGGAAAAGGATCTGGGTTTGACTTCTCCAAATTGAAAATTGACAAGCTGCGGAGTTTTCTTCTAAGGAAGCAGCTTCGATATCAGAATTCTGACATTAGCATTTTCCATTTCCGTTCTTGGACCTCAGCTGTTGCTGCCGTCCTGAGCTTTTCTGAGCAGTGATCTATTTTAAGTGTCTCGCTTATTTTGTTAGCGCGGCGCTAAAGCTTCTTCCGATCGGACTCCAGTTCCTCTCTTCTCTCAAAGGTGCGAGAGAAGTCATATCACTTAAGCCAACAGCGAAAGGGATTTCGAAGGAGCATCTCAAACAGAAACAGGCTTCATACATCAGGACTATAACGTAAGTTCTGAGGTCACATTAACACAGAAGCTACTACCTGGCTGCTACTTCAACGGGATGCAAGACTCTCCGCAAGCTCTTCGCATAGGAAAAGATACCATTTCTCCACAGTTTGAGGCTCTCTATGCCGAAAACTGCAAAATAGTTGTTGAAATCTCAGCTGACTTCCTAACCTGAAACATACACTGTCACTCAGTAGAGCACTGTATAACTTGGATTAGAGAAGACGAAAGTTGAGGTCCGACGCCATTAGGCTTTCATAGAATCGAGGATACTGCGAACACCGGCGAAGTCAAGCTCCGCCAGCGTTTCGTCCCAGACCCGTTGTGTCACCATCTTACCCTCAGACGTGTACAGGAAGCCCGGAAATCTACCGGAGAGGCGTCAGCGGAGAGCCCTGGATGGGATGAAGAAATTACAGAGTGGGAGACTTACGGATGGATCTTCCAACTCATGAGGAAACAGCCATGCGATTCCTTGCCCTTGTTTACCACGGCGTCGATGTAGCAAGAAGCGCCAACCTTGGGGCTCCGGCCGCAGATGGCGCCAAAGATCGTGAGGACCATCTTCAGCCCGCCCTGGACGTCACGCGCCAGGTTGGTACCCCGAACCATAGCGGGGTCCGCAAGGTTGATGACTACGTCGTTGGCCGAGACGTAGTCGACGAGATTCCAAAGGAACATCTCCCCTAGCAGCTTGGACGTGTTATAGCAGTCCCCGGCGTCGAAGTTGTTCGGGTCATCAAGCGCGGCGAACAGAGGCACCTTGTCTTTTTGGAGAAACTTTGCGTGTAGCGTCAACGCTGCGCTGGAAATGGTCAAGTGCGCGGGCTGTCCCGGCGGGCCTTTGGCCTTCAGAGTCGGGAGGAGGAGCACGGTCAACAGGATAGTCGAGAGGTAATTGACCTGTAGGGCCTCCTCGTGGCCGGTACTCTCACATTTGTGATATTCGAGTCTGGCACGACCGGCATTGAGAATTACGATGTCAATACACGAGAGCTGGGTGTCGACGCGTTTAGCGAATACCTGGACCGAGTCATACGAGCACATGTCCAATTCCCAGACCTCGATACTTGCTTTCGAGTATCGTTTGCGCATAGTTGCGGCAGCTACTTCTCCTTTGTCGGGCGAACGTACTGCGAGAATGAGATGGGATAGCTTCAGACCCAGGAGCTGCGTCGCGGCCTCGAAGCCGAGCCCGATATTGCTTCCGGTGACGATAGCCGTCTGCCCCGAGAGGTTTGTGTTTCGGGACGGCCATTGCGTCCTAGCGAGAAATTGATTGTTGAAGAAGGTATTGGGGAAGAAGGGGACTTCTGAGGGCTCCAGATCCTTAGAACCAACCATGGCGAGTGTCGAAGTAACTGCTGCTAGTCTGCAACGTGCCAAGTTTGCTGCTGTGGTCTGCTTCCACGGTAGGATTGGGAAGGAGAGACTAAGATTTGGGTGCAAAAGGCAGGTAGGAAGAGGAATGGACTATGCGTGCCTTGTGCTTGTTATATGTTTTGAGGTTGATATCACGAGCTTTAGTATAGGGCTAGGCCCAAATAGGCAAACAATCTTGATGGAGAGGTGCCATAAGCAGCTGCATGAAACTAAGCCCAAATCAGCAAACAATCTCGGTTCAGAAACTTCAAAAATCTCGACCGCCGCAAGCCATCTATGACCACAATTAGAAGTACAATAATCCGTTCTAACCAGTGACCCTAATCGTTCGTTTGCCAATTTCATCACTTCTCACCGACTTTCAAGCCATTGGAGCGGCACTTCTAAGTCCTTGCACAGTGCCGCATCCGTACATGCAGCTCCCCGCAGCGCTGCTCTGAACGCCAGCGCAGCTGCTTTGTCGCTCAGCATGCTCAGCATTGCTTTGCCTTCTGTAGCATAACATGGCTGCCACCAACAAGCCGTCAGGTATGCGAGTCCCCGGGCAGGATATTTCATTTCCATCGGCTTGAATCTCACATGACGTGTCCTGTGGAATAGCAGAGCTGCGTTTCATGGTGACCACCGGTATAGAGAAGTTCAATCCAGAGTCACGCAAGCTCATCCGGAGCCATGTGATGAAGGGCAAGAACCTGGGGAAGACACACCGCCAGGTCCGGCCTTCACCTTCGGTTTCCTCCACGACGGAGTCTGAGTCTCACCCGACCTTCCAACCACCGGCGAAAATTCCCCTCAAGTTCGGGTCAGATGCGTCTACTCTCTGCTTTGCTGATGCCGTAAAGCCTGGGACGGTCGAGGTTGTCCTGCAGTGTGAGTGGTTCTCCGCCATCTACATTAGTACAAAGAACTCACCAGTTTCAAATCCAGTCTCACGCATAGCCAAGCAGATACTGTTCCCCTTAGAGATATGCATATTCTTCGAGAAGAGGGCCGAGGCATGGATCGCGCCGTTAGCAGTCGATCCTGCATACCTCCACGCCAATATTTTTACCTCACTGTACTATTTCGATATGCTATTGCCACGAAGGTCCCCTCTTGCTATGCAGCGGATATTACTGCACTATCTCAAGACGCTTAGACTTCTTCGCGAGAGGTTTTTGTTTGCTGACGATGAGGTAAGACTTTCTAACAATACGGTCGCCGCCGTCTTAGGCCTCGCTGGCCATGCGTACTGGTCGGGCGACATTAAGTCTGCTTCCCATCATATGGAAGGCATTTGCAAAATAGTCAACCTGAGAGGCGGCACGACCACCTTTGGGGACCACGCAAAACTCCTAGTTGAAATACTCAGGTGCGAACTCCCATGCTTTTGACCCGGGTTTTACAGGCCAAAGAAGGTTTTGATTAAATTGTTCGCAGGTGCGATTTAGGAATGGCACTGTCCAGCGGCTCAAAGCCCATATTCTTCAACTATCCTTTATCCACAGAGCCCTTCCTGCCGTATCCAGATCTGACACCGCTCCTCGAGTTGCGGCCTGGCCCTTTCATAACAGGTTCTCAGTACACCGAATCAGCCATATTCTTCCACGACGACGAAATAAACGGCGAGCTAGCTCAAGCCTGGGGAGTCATATCGAATTTCTGCTCCGTGATCAATTTCGCTGTCGATTCAGTACAGCGCATCACCGTGGAAACCTTCCTTGACACCATGGCCTCTGTCATGTACCGCCTCCTCGACATACGCTTCGAGGCCGGCTCTATTGACGAAGCAATCCGCCTCGGTCTTCTCTGCTTCTCTTGCAGTGTGTTCCTGCATTGGAGACGGCTGGGCATGTCGTATTCTTACCTCACCTCTGCTTTCAAGGGCTGCCTTGCTAGGCTGACAACGACATGCTCGGACGTCTCCCCGCAGCTCGTGCTTTGGCTCTTGATGGATGGAGCGGTCTCGATACTCGATGCCGCAGACGACGGGTGGCTGAAGCCGATGTTACTTGTCAATATTGGCTTGTGTGAGATTGAAGAGTGGAATCAGATGCGGGATCTGCTGAGGTCGTTTATGTGGATTGGTTTGGTGCATGATGAGCCCGGGAAGCGCGTGTTTGACTTGGCAGTGATTGCTTAGAGAAAAGATTCCATCCAGGGTTTCGAAGTTTGCATGAACGACTACTTGGACAGGTACTGTAGATATTGGTAGCTCGTAGGGTTAACGATGCTTAATGGTACAAGGCCTGATTCCTAAGGGATAGTTTGATGGGTGACTGGCGTTGGCTACTAAGACGGATTGCTAGGCAGGAGTTGCCTTTATTGGAACTCTATTATATAAATAGACCCATGCGATGGACCGAATAAACCTTTGAGAACCCAACATATGGAAACCTTCAAAATTCGCTGCTGTGCTTGCTTATCACTTGTTCTATTCTGCTATGGAAAGTCTTCCTCACCAGCAGAGCTAAGCGAAGCCGCCCCCTTTTCAACCGGCTTAGCAAAATCAACTTCAACACCAGTAAGAACCCTCCATTCTGTTTACCGCCTTCTATGCGCTGGTTCGAATTGGAAAGAGATCGCCTTTACTATACGTTGCATGAAGCATGGAAACAGGTTGCTAGTTAGATGGTTTTTTTTGGGGGGGGGGGGG